>WYDF02031263.1:0-12804 GCA_009867245.2 Adranes taylori
GTGTTATCGACTACAATAAATATATGAAAGGTGTTGACCGTGCTCACCAATATCTCTCATATTATTCGATTGTACGTCGCACAAAAAAATTGACAAAGAGAACAGTGATGTTCTTGATAAACGGAGCACTTTATAACGCTTTTAGAGTTTTTCAAAGTTTAAATCCCAACTCAAATAAAAGTTATAGAAACTTTTTACACGATGTGGCCAAACAATGTATAAGTGATAATGTTGCTGACCATTCTGAAGATCCAGAACCCAGTACAACTACTTCATGAGCCTAACCGATTACTGGATGCAAAAAAGCATAAAATTGTTAAAATAGTTACTGGTGGCATAAAAAAGAACCCTCAAAGACAATTCCGGGTCTGTGCTCCTCAAAAAAATAGTTTGACGTGTTTTATGTGCCAATTTTGTAATGTAGCCCTTCATAAGGGATAATGTTTTTTTAAGTATCACACATCGAAAAAATATTAATATTAGTGCTAGTAAATATTTTAAAAAAACAATAAGATAAAATTGTATTTTATTTCATTTTATTAAATATACATTATAATAAAATGAAATAGTTTGTGTAAATAGTTTTTGAGCAATATATTATATTATTATAATACTTTACAATAAATTATTGTGATTGTATCAATTTTTATTAAAATGTGTTAATGGATAGACTTGATTTCACACGCGCTTGATTTCAATTTTGCCCGCTACGCACATAAGTTCAGTCAATTTGGTTACCCTCTTAAAATGTGTTAATATGACGAAATTTTTATTGTCTTTTTTTATTGCATTAACTAATATCATAAGGTAATCATAAAGATATAAAAATATTATTGGACAGAAATAGATTGTTACGAACAGAATTTAATCTTTAATAGGTATAACCGTACTCATTTGATTGAAGCTTCGCTAGGCTCTGTGCGCGTCGTTCAAATAATATGTTTTGCTTCGGAATATGATGTAGTTCCCAAGGGTCAATCAATTCACACAAGAAGCAAAATACTTGCACCGATCCTAATGATTTTCAACCGTTTACCCCATTTCGCTATTTGCTGGGCCAATCTGGAAGTTTCATAGTCGAGGCATCATTAAATGGCATTCCTGAATAAATGTGCCTTCAAAATCTTCGTCAACATTTCTAGTATGGTTGAAACACGGAGTATGTGTCGTAGTTGCTGAAAAGTCAGAAATGGGCACAACTATAGGCGACGGGATACCTCATCCCAATCTAATCTTTGTGACCTAAGTCTCTGAATCAAGGAAATGCAGAGACCGATAAGCCCAAGCGAGTCAAGCATGCTGGAAATGTAGATTGTTGCCAATTTAGAATCAACAATTTCCTCTATGCTACTTTTTCGCACAGAACATACATAATTGTTACAATAATAAAACCACATTATCTGCATTAGTATCATTAATGGAAACTTTTGTTGTAATTGAAACATAAAATTGATTTTTAAAATAAATTTTCTTCAATTGACCAAAGTTTTAGAAATATATTTAGTTAAAATGTCCCCTTTCTACAAAAATGGTACAAAAACAGTACCAAATATATGATATCGGTTAATTATTTAAAAAGATAGATAGAAAAACCTTTATTTGCATAAACATATATATACAATTCAATATCCCACATTAACACTTATATAATATTAACAATTAAAAGAAATAACACTTTTTTGACTTATGGACAGAAGGGACGGCATTTCATTACTTAATCTTTACTATACTTCTCCCCCTTTATGCCATTTTCCCTCTCCTCAAAACTTCTCTTTTTCCTCACATTCTTTCTTCCAATTTACTCTCCCTCTCCTCTCCTCTCTTTTACTCACTTTTACTGTCTTCTATTAATTTTCCCTAATATTCTCTTTATTACTTCTATACCCTTTCCCTCGTTCCCCAAGCTTAATCTCCAGTTACAACTTCTCCATCAGTCCATTCAATCACTTCACATTCCTTTACCCATTGGCTCCACATTTTCTCGTTTCATCCACATATTTTACACCTTCTTTCTTGCTCATCTATCCAACATTTATTTTCCACCTCTTCATTTCTACACCTAAATCTCGCATAATCCTTTTCTCATACATACTTAAGCCTGATAGGAAATATTCACTTATCCCATCTTTTTTCATTATCCACATATATCTATTATTATATCTGCTACTCTCTAATTTTTCTACCCTCTCTTGCTTTTCTATATCCTTCATTCTTTCTACCATCTCGCTCACTCCTTCCTTACCTGCCATCACCTTCTCCAACCACCTACTTGTAGACCATCCAACTCGCCCCTTCACATTCATTCTGCACCTAATCCATAAATTCTCACATTCCTCCTTCCTTATCTTCATAATACCTTCCATATACACTATTTTAACTAATCTGCTACCTTCATCTACCAAGATTTTCCTCTCAAAACTCGTCATCCTTTTCACTCCGTTGATCCATATTTTATATTTACCTAATTCTTGCAGTACAATACAATTTGTTGTACTCCTATCTAAGCTCAACATTCTTTTCAGACATCCCACCTGCACCCTCTCTATCATCTCCCTTTCTTCAACTACCCATACTTCTGCTCCATACATCACAATGCTGTTCACACATATCCTATTTCTCATCCTCACTGATTCCCCAAACGTTCTATCCCGCATCATTCTCATTCTGTATATAACAGCTCTCGCCTTTTTTGTCACAATTTCCAAATGATCCTTAAACCTTCCATTTTGTGACGGAACAAATCCCAAATATCTAAATTTCTTCGCCCTTTCTATTTTTTGTCCCCCTATACTAAATTCATCCTTCCTACTTTCTCTCTCTCCCTTTTTGGACAACATCACTTATATTTTCTCCACATTCACTTCTAAAGCCTCCTCTACAATTATCTCTTTCTATCATATCGTCCATATCTTCTATTCTACTTGCCATACGTACTATATCATAAGCATAAGTAAGAGACCACAACTTTCTTCTTCTTATATTAATCACACCCGCGTGTTCTTTCTTCGAAACCTCCTCCGAATCCTCCAAATAAATGTTGGAAAGTGAAGCACTCAGCGGGCTACCCTCTCTGACTCCTCTGTTGGTCTCAAACCATGCAGATACCTTCCAATTCAGAGTTACTCTTACCTTCGTTCCTCATGCATGGCCCATATTAATTTAATATAAATGACTTTAACATATTAATAATTTAATAATCATTAATTCAATATAAGTCGTTTAATAAATTTAATTTGTTAAATACTATCCCGCCAAAACTTATAAGAAGAGAACGGACAAGGAAAAAACACCCGCACACTAAATACAAAAAGTTATTAATGTCATGTACCGTTTGCTAGCCTCGAGAGAATTTATTAGTTTCGTAGCACTCGTTTAGCTAGATATATATTGTTTTACCTAAACTTTTATTTACGCTCGTTTATGATTTTTAAAAAATTGTTATTATATTGTTCTTATGTAAAAAATTGTTATTATTTCAACGGCCCTAACCATCATCTTTTAATGGTTTGGTTCTACATTTTCTGGAAAAATTAGAAGAAAACTGCTTCCATTTGATGATTTTCGACCTTCTGGTTACGTATATGCCCACTACATACAAACTGTACACAAGGAGTTTATCTCTCACCGACAATTCGAATATAGAAATCAACCCAGCCTAATATGAAGGAGGCTCAATTTTGAATTAGGATCTTCCTTATTACCAGGGATGATCTGATCAGATCCATCTTTTTAGCCAGCGAATAAATGTCGCGCCTTTATTCAATTCAAATATCAAATTTTTGGCTGTTTGGTCAGGGAAGACTAATAGTCAACACAAAACTAATCAGTTATAAATCATCTTCAAATAATCTTCCAACAAAATCTAGATATCACGTCTAGGTAACTTAGTATCACGCCAAGTATTATATGACGAACCTTTAATTTCTGCAAACTCGTTTTTTAATTTCATTTTTCTCGTATCTTCATCATAACTCCTACCCTCCTTCTTTTGCTGTTCCTACAATATGATCAAGAAGCTGCCGCCGTCTCAAAGGAAGTGGGCACAGAAGCGCCGATTGCACGAAACCAACGAGAGTGACAATAAATCCACCCCAAAGAGAACTATTAAAAACAAAGTCTCCTGCGGACACCGCAATTTGTGCTAAATCTACCCAAGCCAGACCCACCATACAACGTAAAAATATTTTTTGTCTAACTTAGCATATATGTGCTATTACTTAGGCCTTACATGTGTATAATATGACTGTTGAATGTCGGTCACCATGGCAAGTTTCGAAATTTTAAGCTATTAAGGGTCATATCTTTGACACGATAAGAGGTAGACCCTTTACGGGCGGTATCATTTCAAATTTAATTACAAGGGCTATTCAAATGTGTGAAAATATAGAGGGTATTACTAAAAAGTTTTTTGAAAAAAAATGTATAGCTCAAAACTAACTCAGTATATTCAGTTGTTCGTATTGGCACAATTGAGGCTTCTTAGACATACATATGCTCTCGGAGTTTCATTTTTCTAACTAGGCACCAAGATATTTAGAACAAATTTTTTTTTTCAAGATCATTACTCCGACACTAAGTTTTTTAACTTACTTAGTACCACTGTTACACGTCCTGTAGTAATGTATGGGAATATCAGAAATAACGACGAGATACATGAACTCTGCGAGGATCCTACGTTGCTGACTGAAATAGAAAAGCGCAGATTCGATGGCTGGGACATTTCCAGCGAATGCCAGAAGACCGGCCGGCGCGAAAGGTGTTCACTCAACCACCGACAGGACGACCATTGGTGGGCAGGTCCAGATAGTGCAGGCTGAGGAGAATGTTCAAAGGATACGCATCAGACGTTGGACACAGCTGACAAAAGGTAGAGACAAAAGGTAGAGATGCGTGGCGGGGCGTTGTGGAGGAGGCTCGAGCTCTTCATGGGAGCTCTTCATTTTTATGCCATTGGGTAATGGTATAAAAATTTAAGCAGAAGGGGTAAGCCTAAATGTAGGCATACGTGGGGTTGTGTCGTTTTTGTATTCTAGTCACACAGTTTTATTGTAAAGTCAAAGAAAGAGGAAACTTTGGTCCTAAGAACATTTCCTTTCAGAATGGCAATGCCTGTCAATAGTTGACGTATTGCGATTTACTTCTGGGATAGACTGTATATTTTTATTACTAAGTAATGAAAATTAATAAGTAATAATCTATTATAAAGTAATAAAAATATTATAAATTTTCATCACTACATTAAATTTAAAGTTTATGCTCATCAGAAGAAAATTGTGAATGAGAAGCATAAATATTAGTAATCATCTTCAGGCATTCGCTAAATAAACTACAACAGAACTGTCGCTCAATTCGATAATGGGAGATAAATAACCTATTGCGATTACGCACTATGGAATGGCGCACGGAATTTCCGATGCTTTTTACGTTCATTGGAATCTGATGACGCATCCACGCATCTAGCTCCAACAAGTGCACGCCGTGAAACAGAAAGAATTTCTTCTTATTAAGGTTGCAACCTAAAATATTATTTTATGTGCATATTTCTTGTTATCTTGACTCAAAATGATTCATGCAAGTTTTTCACAAACGTTTTGGGAAGCTTCTGGGTGTTTCAGTAGCCAGCTGGAAACTTTTCTAGTAATTCCAGAAATATGACAAGCATCTTTTAGTTTTGACTTTTATCACCTTTTGTTGAAGCCTATACATTTTTAAGAACCCGAAGCGTCAATTTTCAAGATCATACTAATGTACCTTGTTTCATCATCGGCAGTGATGTACATCAAATGAGACGATGCACCGTCAAGGTGACCTGCAACGTTTGTTTAAAATATTTTCGAATTTACCCCGTCAGCGCTAGACTGGCCCGGTGGACTACCGGGAACTTCCAGGTGCTCTGTTTGCTCAAAATTGAAAATGGGATGTGACCTGATAGCGAAAATTTGAATCGTAGCCCGATCCATTCTAAATTTCCTGGTAGCAAATTCAATTGCAGTCCAGCGCTGTTTACCCTAATAAATAAATTTGTTACCATTGATTGAATAGAAGAGCAGAATGAAAAAGAAACTACCACTGAGTAGATCAGTAGAAATTTTTAACAATTTTTAACTGGGTAGAAATGCTTAATTGTTTTAAAAATAATAAATAAAAATACGACGAATGTGAAAGAGTATTTTAACCGATTAATTGAATATAGCCTCCTGACAAAACTCAATTATCAGTAGAAATCTTAAGAGCAATGAATTTATATTGAATTAGTGATTCAAGAAAACTTAATACTAAAATAATATCGAATAATATCAATCAATTAATCAATTAACCTTTTTTGGCATAATTCGTATAAAACATATTGCACAACTAAATATAATACACTTGATCAAATTACATTACATATTATATAATTTTTCACAAATAAACTCAAAACATAATTTAAGTTACCTTGTAGAAAGAAAACAAAATACCAAATCAACCAATTAACCAATTCCCTTCCCCCTTTTTCTTTTCTCCTCACTTAGAAGGATTAAGCATCTTATTTTTGTTTTTACCTTGTTCATTCCTTTAACCCCTTATCTCTCTCTCTCTCTTTCCTTTTCCTTTCTCATCAATCCCCTCCATGATTCCTATACCCTTTACCCCTTCTCCCACACACATTCTTCCATTCTCCCTAACCTTCCATCCTCCTCTTTTACCAGCAATAGGCAATCTTTCACTTTGTTTCATCTCTTTAATGTCCTTCCTCTTCTCTCTTCAATAGTTCTTTCCATTATCCCTATACTCATATTCCTCCTCGCAAACAAAGTCTTACATTAATTGCCAAATACTTTCTTCATCTCTCCAATCCATCCCCTTACATCCATTCACCCAATGCGCCCATCTTTCCTCATCTCTTCCACATATACTGCACATCCTCCCACTCGCTCTCATCCCATATCTGTTTCCTCTTTCCTCACTCGCACATCTCAATGGCGCAATCATTCGATTTTGTTTCATGTTTTAAGAAATTTTATAACATTCTTAAATCTGGAGAAGATTTATTAAAACAAATATCCTGCACACAGAAATACTAATAAAAATTCGTGGACATGATCGCCACCCCATCTTTCATATACTGGAAGCTATTCGTTTGACTATATTTTGCATAAAACAAAAGTTGAACCTTTTAGTTTTGACTGTCAGCTCATAACTCGTTAAATTCTATTAGCACAATAGTTGTTTAGGGTAAATTATATAAAATTGGCGTAACCTATAAAACGCCTACCCATGAATCGCCCAGTCCCCGTACTTGCCTACGCCGCGGACAGCACATTTTGAAAATATTGTACTGAAGATCTATTCAAATATCAAAACGTAGATTGAAATCGAAAATTTGCATATATTTACACGTTATTGTAATGCAAATTGAACATTGTTATATTATTATTCATATTTTGAAAATATTGTACTGATGATGTATTCAAATATAGAACGTAGTTGATATTCATATAAACATAGAGAGGAAATATTTAAACACTATAGTTAACACATAGATTTGTAAAAAATATTAAATGCCCCTATACATTCTTTTTTATATCGACCCTGGTAGAATTTAGTTACAAATCTAGTTACTTTTTATTTTAAATCAAGTTGCTATTTATTTTAAATATAGTTACTTTTTATTTTAAATCTAGTTACATTTCACTTTAAATCTAGTTCCTTTTTTATTCAATGTTTTTGATCACTCCTGTATATTATTTTTATATTGACCTTGGTAATATCTAGTTAAAATCTAGCTACTTCTCATTTTAAATCGGGTGATAAAATCTAGTGACATCTAGGGTTAAATAATATTCAATTTTTTTATGGTCCCTGACATTATTTTTATATTGATCCTGGTAATATCCAGTTACAAATCTACTGACATCTAGGGTTAAATAATAATATTAAAAATTAGATCGGAATGACTTCATAGGCGCCATATTGGATTTTCGTTTAGAACGAGTTGAGGTACGGTAGAGAAGGGTGGAAGGGTATGTAGAATCGGCTGTTGTCTAGTACTTCCCAAAATTGTAATGTGAACCCGCCACTGATAATAACATTGTAAGGGGGGGGCACTGAAAACACAGCAGGAACACTAGAACTGCACGGGGGACACTGAAAATACAGTGGTGATACTGGAATGCAGGGGGGGCACTGGTAGTGCTATGAGACTCTGAAAGTGCAGAGTGACACTGGAAGTGCAGAGGAACTTTCGAAGTGTAGCGAGGACAATGCGGCTAAAAACCAAAAAGATCAAAACAATAGAAGTCCAAAAATATAAAACGCTAAAAAGCAGCTAAATGTTAAAAGGATCAAAGGTCCGAAAACCAAAAGTCAAAAAAATGAAAAAAGTAGAAGTTGCAACATCCGCAGTGCCATAAAAAATATTGGGCTAACTTGGGATGATGTCAAACAAACGACGATGAATGCTGTGTGGAAGAAAGTCCACACAGGTGTTTAATGGAACTTGAACGGAGCCGTGTATGAATCGGACGCCACAAGTAAAACTAGAAGTGGCTAAGGGTGACATCAATGTTTGCATCATTTGAGCCACGATGAAGAATGGAACGATGATGACCTTATTCAGTTAGAAGCATTCCGAAATCCAAAAAAATATATACTGATTTATGTGAAATAGCAAATTTGATCAAAAATATATTTTCTATTAAAAGCTTAGCTAAGGCTTACCACGTCATAAATGAGGTTCTATTCAAACTCAAAGCGATAGACTCTTAACACCAAACACCGACTTCAAAATGGATTTCAAAGAACATATACCAAATTTAACATACTCTCAAATGACATTCTGTTTTTTAATGAAGAAATTTTACGGCCTTGGTATATTTTTTAACCTATTATTTTTTTATACTGACCCTGGTAGTATATGTTTACTATTTTAGAATTTACTTACCTACATTTATTTTAAATCTACTTATTTTTATATTGGGGCGAACTAGACCACATGTTCTTGGCCGGATTATGTACATAAATTCTTATATACATACGCTCTTTTGTTTTTTGTAAAAATACATAAATATATGGAATATATAAACCTATGTGTTACATGAATACGTCGTATGTACATGGATATAATATTTGTTCCACATGCGTTTGTTTAGCAATTGAACTACGTGTGTATATTACCAGTGGCGGCTCGTGAAAATGTTGAGTAGGTGTTCACTGTACTATAATTGATTAAAAATTAAAAAGTAGTGTATATTAGACGTTTATCTAATATTGGATTGCAACTATTGTTGTGTAACGCGATGGACTAATTTGTGTTTCGCAAATAATTACGCTTTTTTTGTGTGACTTTGACTTTTCAAATCTGGTTGGTGTCGACGTTTTTTGATTTCCAGTTTGTATTCATTAGATAAATTTTTATTCACAATATTTTGAACTGAATTCATTATAATATAATTTAAAAATCATCTATATTATGATTATGATTTATTATCATATTAATTAGGTGTATAAAAAGAAGTGGGTGAAAAGAATACCTTTTAAAACGAAACTCTATGCGCGTACACATACACAGCGCGATCACAAATAATGTGTGCACTTTTCTTCATAATTGCATGCTATTTTAAATAAATCTGGCGAGCCCATTGCATAACTTCAGATTTTGCATGTAAACAGAAGTGCACACATTTTTCGTACTAGGTATGCCTGTAGGCAAAACAATAGGCTATACGTGTAGTGTTTTATTATTCTCTCGTCAGTCTACTACGTAGCTGGAATTCTAATAGCATTAAACAATATGAAAATTTAAAACATTTTAAATTAATAATTCTTTATTTGTTTTTTATTTTGTATGGGTGCTCACGTGCACCTTAGCACTTATGCATCAGATGCCACTGTATATTACTTATTTGCAGTTACGTTGCCAGGGTGAGAAATCGAAAAGTTTTAAATTAACGGGCTATCCAAATATATAAAAATATACAAGGTGTTATTAAAAAGTCTTATGGATGACATTTTTTTATTGCTCAGACTTGGTTAAGTATATTCCGTTGTTCAAATCCGTAGAATGGAGGTCCCTTAGTCACCCAAGGAATATACGTTCCCCAAGTTTTATTTTTCCAGCTTTCATAGGAACCGAGATATATAGGGAACAAAATTTTTTTTCAAAGTCAAATTACTCCGATGTTTTATAATAAATCACAAATTTTAAAATTTAGTATATATATTGGATTTAAGTATTTAGTTTGTATTTAGTTTGTAATTAGTTTTTTTTAATTTAGTGTATACATTCCTTTGAACTAAATGAAAATTATAAAGTTTTTTTAGTAAGTTAAATAATGAAAATTCAAAAGCATTTAGTCTTTATTTATTTACTTTGACATATGTTCGACGTTTCAGCGGCTGCTTTCTGCCATAGACATGCAACTAAAAAAATATATTTACTTTATAATATTGTTTTTTATAAATTCTTGGTTATATAAATCTATTGTCTATTAAAATATATAAATATATGTTTGTAAAATGTATAGGATTTATAATTTTTATATAATAATTTGTACTTATTTCTATTAAACTTACAATGGATTAATATTGAATTATTGAGTAAAGAAAAACAGTACTAAAATAATCTCGAATTTTATAATTTTCTTAAATCACCGGGGGGGGGGGGAATCAGGCATCATGCGCTATTTTAATCTTAAGGGGGCACCGGGGGCAGCCACCTTAAGATTAAAATAGCGCAAGATTTTTTAACTTTAAAGAACTTAACTATTACTAATTAACTTTAAATTTAAATTTAAAATAATCCATCAGATACTTTAAAAATATTCTATTAAAGTGTAGCGACCTTGTTTATATACATAAGAGTAACAAAAATAGGAATTTGGTTTGTATGTTATTTCAAACTACGATAAATTTTTGCTTTAGATCCCCGTGCATAAAAACCTAGATCCCCGTACATCTTAATCAATTAAAGGTTGGCGCGCGGCAAAATTATCCGGCATCCTTTTTGCCGCTGTGATGCGATAGAACTATAGGTTGGAAATAGGCCCACAGTAAATGTAAATATATTTTTTTGTCTCACGAATATAGCGGAAAATAGCAGTTAAAATTTAGAGCAGATGTCACATGTAAATAAATAAAATCTAACTACTCAAGAATTTTCATTGTTGAAATTATAAAAGAAGACAAAGAAAAATGGACAATCATTTTTAATAACATTGCTTGGGTAAACTATCACAATTGTTCTACATTAATCTAAGGTCCATATGATCGAATGACTCGTCAAGTAGAGGTTAAGCGCAAGAAAATTGCTTTGTTTTAATTCCTTATTCGTTACTTTTGCTCAAACGTAACGATTGTTCCCTATATGATTATTATAAGTCGCTCTATTTCCACCTATCGCGACTTATCACCGACATATTGTTACAAAGTTCCTCAAACTTTTATATTTAATTGTAGCAATTTCCTGGTTTTTAATTAAATATATTTTATTTTGATTGAATGAAGTTTTGGATTAATGACTTTTTATTGTATGACTGTTTGTATAATACATTGTCTAATTGTTAATCCTTTAAGTTATTCGTTGCCTATGTAATTCTATTTTCGCAGTTTTTGTTACAATGTTTTCATATGATAAAATATATTTAATTAAAAAACAAAACAATTGGAAGTTTAATAGTAATAAATACAAATTACGATATAAAAATTATGTCATTTACATTTTACAAACATAGATTTATATGTTTTAATAGAGAATAGATTTATATATTAAAAAATTCATAAAAGCTATATTATAATGTAAACATATTTTTTAGTCTCATAAATATGGCGGTAAATAGCTGCTTGAAATGTCGAGCATAGAGAGTAAATAAATAATAACTCGTCAAATAAAGCGCAAGAAAATTGCTTTGTACGCCCGGGAATTTTAATTGTTGTGTCATTTTATTCTGTTTAGCTACCGAATAAGTGTTATTCGTAACTGCTGTTCAAAAGTAACGATTACATTACAAAGTAAGATTAGTCCCTATATAGTTATTTTAAGTCGGCCTATTTCCATCCATCGCGACCTATCACCGACATATGGTTACAAAGTTCCTCATAATTGCAATTATTAACTACAATCTATTGATTTTGTAATCGTTATTCTCTTGTATATAATTATGTATTAGGAATAATTAAAATAATCAAACAGTTGGATACTTTAATCCGTTAACGAAGCAAGATAGATCCGGCATGTTAAGTTACATATTAAATCGGTGAAGGTCTGGCTATATAATACCATATAATGCTGTAATTGAGAATACGTTGAGTTATACGTTCGTATCTCAATATAAAAATGATAATTGACGATATAAAATAAAGTTATATAATCGTCAAGTAGCTCTCGTCATAAATATTATCAAATATGAACCTATAATGCTAGAAAAATTATAGCGTTGAAATTTGTCGTCTACTAACTTATAATAGTTATTGATTAATAATCGACCTTTGTAGCAATAAAAAAGTAAAATTACTTGGGATTTTTGTTGTCGCAACAGCATATATAAATTTCCTGCGCATTCACACTTTGGAAAAGGATGTACGCAAAGAATGATAGAGATAAAAATCCCCTGTTAAACATATTATGTGAAATACCTAAATTTTAAATCAAACTGTTATATGTATATGTTTATCTTATTTGAAGAAGCATTAAATAAAATAATATGATTCATTTACGTAAGATTATTTATAATAGAATTTTTTAGAGGTGTTATCAGTGGCGTAACTACAGGGTGGCAAGTCGGCAAAATGCCACGGGCCCCCAGCCGGAAGGGGCCCCCGGTCAGA
>WYDF02031274.1:0-12804 GCA_009867245.2 Adranes taylori
ATTCGCCTGTTCCCTGGCCTGTCTGCACAATTAAATGTGAAATTAAACAGTAGCTCAATATTGGCGATGAGTAAATAATAAATCAAAATAATATAGCAAGCAATGTATAAGCGGTGCATGTAAATTGTGCGGTGATATGATGACAAAACAACTGCGCGAAGAATGTAAGAGAGGGCTTTACTTTAGCTCAATGAAATGGACAATGATAATGACAGGAATATTAGGAACCACCATAATCTACGTCGAATAAATCCGTGCTACTGTTGTCGAGTGGCACTTCAGTGGGTGCATGATACGAAATTGCTATGACCCACATATCGCCGCTTCGAACAACTCACAGCTACTGAGACCACCCCGTATGTTAGAATCATGCACTCTAGCGACATGGAAAGGACATTGCTGTGACCTGCGTAACACCACGTCGATTAAATCAGTGTTACTGTTGTTGAGTGACTGAGACCAACCTTCTTAAGTGAAGGTTGGCGCCATACACTAGCGGTATAGGACGTAGGTAAGGTAAAAAGAGAAACAAAGTTATTATAAATACATTCAATAGAACAATGTAATTACATGAAAACGCTTACTTATCCGGCGGTGGTCGCTGCTGCTTACTTCTCGCCTTCGCTGGTCGTAGGGTGCTGGCTCTTCCAGTTCATGAAATGAACTTAAATATTCTATGCTACATGGCGGTATTTATAGGCTTGAGCCCCTACACATTTTTTGTTTTGTACTACGGGTCTCTGTGTAGTCACTCGGTTATAAATTATTACGTGCTGCGGTCTTCGCTGAATAAGGTGCAGCCACAGCACTCTGTGCAGGAAGCCAAGCCAATATATGTATATTAGTTACTAGCGGTCACTGTTTCCGCATAGCATTTCGTATTCACGGACGGACAGAGAACGCTACACGCGTTCCCTAACACACACATTAAAAACGGCTAATGTGTAAACAAGTAAGCCAACAGCGAATAATAACTATACCTATCTCTCTGGTTATTACTGTGTCTTTATTTACTGTATACTACGTAAGCGCCTTCATACAGTTTAATTATATTTACATTATGTTTTATTAACGCCTCTTGTCAGTGTCGCGGGTCGCAATTTATTTATTACATTCTATTTAATTTTATTCAGAGTAACATCCTACGTTACATGGCAGCAGTTTCTTTTTGTGTCTTCAGTCATTGGTCCTATCCGTCTCAATTCTAACGTGGATGCTGTGTGTTCGGGTGCCGTCTGGGGTTTGCGTTCATGTCCCAATTAATGATTCTACAGTTTACCATCACCGACTCCCTACAGTTTCCAATTCATTGTTTAATATTTTGAGTTCTGTGCAGTTGTCTCCGCTCACCTCTGCCTCAGTTAAGCTTTTAAAGACAGTTTAGAACCCACCTCATAGTTTTCTATGCACAAATTTCAATATTGTACAGCAGGATATGAGTTTCCTGATTCCCTATACTCTCCCATATAGAGTTAATTCCGAGCATTTTTATGGAACTAAAGATTTTGGTATTTATTCTTCATTTATATTTATGCTGGTCATTACCTCGCAGTTTCGATAACTCTGCGCGATATATCTTTGAGGGGGGAGCTTGTGTTGTAATAGCTGATATAACAAATAATGACCACCATAATATAACCAAAGAATAAACGCTCACCTGAAAGGTATTTCATGACAAAATGTTTAATTCCATACATTGTCCGCAACCAAACTTTGTATGGGGGGAGGCCAAAGGGAGTCAGGAAACTCATAACGTTTATATGACCTATAAAATTTATATAAAGCCAAAGTTTTTCGCATTCAATTTCGATGTTTTATCACCGAAACGAAAGACGAGAAAAAAAGTCTCACGCACCGCACACCAAGATAGCTCCCATATTTTCGAGGTTAAATTTTAATGGATCCTTATTCTAGAGGTACTACCGTACGTTAGAATTTATAGCTGTATAGCTGAATAGAGTTAATTAACGGTGTATGTCAAATTACATTTTAATCTTTCATACGTATGTAACACTTATATGTATATGAAAGATATAGGATTCATGTTCTGAGAAATTATGGGACCAATCTGGATGAAATTTGGTAGCCTAGGAATCCGCAGAACGGTGTTTTAATTTTTTTTTATAAATCCAATATGGCGGACAGGGGTTATTTTTTTCAGAAATTTCGTATTCAAACTAGGAGACTGAAATTTTTTACACATAGTACCTTGTATTATGCATCGAATAAAAAAGTCCTATGTTGCCAAATTGTATAGGAAGCGCTGTTGTCACGTTTGAAGTTTAACAAACTTTTTGAAATATCTCAGGAACGATAAAAGATAGGACATACGAATAAAGTTTATTGTATAGGCTACATAAAGCCCTTGGATTTTATTCCAAACATTTTTTCTAAAATCACAATTTAACATATGTACAGGGCGTTTCTTGTTTTGCAAAATTTGCGGTCCATTTACTCTGAAACTTAACGAAGGGTTTTGATTAAATTTCTTGTATCGAAAAATCCTTTAATATTTAAGGGATTAAGCGAGTTTTAAAAATCGTACTTAGCACCGGAGTAATTTGACCTTGAAAAATAGTGTCCTACCCTAAATATCTGGGTTCCAATGAAAGTTGGAAAAATAAAACTTGCTTCTGATGTAACTGATGTAAGACCAGGGGACCTAATTTCTGCCAGTGCGAGCAACTGAATTTACTTAACCGATTTTGAGCAATAATTTTTTTTTCTACAACTTTTTAGTAACACCCTGTATATTTTCCGACGTTTTGGTAGCCCTTGTAATTTTATTTAAAATAATACCGCACATGATGGGCCTAACTCTTATCGTTTCAAAAATATGACCCTTAATAACTTAAAATTTCGCAATTGTCACCATGGCAACCGACAGTCAACAATCATATTAATACATGTAAGGCCTACATAATAGCTCATATATGCAAAGTTACAGTAAAAATTGTTTTACGTTGTATGAGAGATATAAACTGCTTTTGCAATTGAGTAAATGTTATCAGTGGCGGGTGCACAATATAATTTTGGGAGGGGTTCAAAATGATTATTTTATTGAGAAAATCAGTTCCGCATCCTGGTGTTTTCGGGGGGTATGACCAATCCACCTCCATTTTCTTCTCTTGATTTGAATGGAGATGGATTCCTCTCTCGTTTGGTTTCAAAGATTTTCGTTAGATACCACATTTTGCCAGAAGATTCGGAGGCATTTATTCAGGAAGATCTGCAAGCTACTGGTGATTTTCCAAGTCTTATAATAGCACTCCTTTCACATTGGTTTTGAATATTCGGAGTTGGGTCGTTCTCTGGAAATCTCTCTTGCTCTCCAGAATGGATACAGCTGAATAAAGGCCCCATTTATCTGCAGTTGCACCACCATCATGAGTAACTATGCTCCGAAGATACGTGAACTCTTCTACATTTTCGATGTTTTTATTCTTCACGTTTCTTTTCCATATTAAGTAGGTTCCATGATAGTAGGCAAATATCATTTGCAAAATCTAAATCCTCCAATCGTTCAGTTAGCTTCCACTGTATGTCTCTCTTTTTTCCATTCGTGACTTTCCTCATCACCCCATCTAGTATCAATAGAAAGATTTTTGGCGACAGAATACATCCCTGGAGAACTCCTGACTTACTGCGAGTTGTTCCGGGAGTTTCCCCTCGTGGATAATATGGCATGTGTTGTTGTATGTTTCTTTAATTATTTTTGTTATCTTTTCCGGTATCCCGTATTTCTGCAAGGTTTTCCATATACAGCCCCTTTTAAGGGAATCGAAGACCTTTTCAAAATCTACGGATGGAACATATAAATAAGTTAAAACATATTTAAAATGTTAAATTCGACATAAAATGCGTCATGTGGAATTCATAAAGCAATAATTCAAGCGTTACGTATCAAAATTTTATTATCTTTCTACATGCATTTATCTACTTCATATTGTAGATAATATATTTTCACAAAACCGTCCACACAGCAGCTGAATTATTTCGTATATATTTTATAAAGGGCCTGTTCGGTAGCCTTCTCTCATTTTGCAAAGCAAAATAAAGCAAACTAATAATCGTAAACTTCTAATAATAATAAATAATCTTTAGGAAATATATAAAACTTTATACATGACTTAACTTTATATTTGAACATTTTTACAACTAAGCCGGTGATAAAACTATGATAATTTACAACCCACCTTAGAAAGAGAGCAAAAATTTTTATTACTTTTCTATTTAAGCGTCCCTTAATTTTATATCCAACCGGATAATCTGTCGTACAGGGTTGTATTCAATTTATTTTCTAAGGTTCATTCATATCTATGCAAGCTGGTGTTCTGACTATTTAAGCAAGAGCATTTCGACGCTTTTAGAGGTTCTGAACAAATCATTAATGTGAGAACATATTTTCAGTAAAACTAATGGCACTAACTTCGTACTTTCAGTTGACCAAGTGCAAAACGTAAGCGAATCATTCATTACTGCACAGTGAATACAATATAAAGTATGAGATGTACAATTGCGATTTTTGTCTAAAGCTAGAATCGCATTCTAAACATTAATATGGGTTTTTGCTAGTATGAATCAGCTTGTGCCTCTTTTAACTACATTTACGTTTGAAAGTAAACACCCATTTTAAACATTGGAATGGGTTTTCATTAGTATAAATCAGCTTATGTTTATTGAAAGTATCTTTCTTTTTAAAGCTAGAATCGCATTGTAAGCACTTGCATAGTGTTTTCCTAGTATGAATAAGCTTGTGGCTATTTAAAGCCGATTTATATTTACAAGTAGAATCGCATTCTAAACATTTGTTTGGTTTCTGCTATTATGGATATGTTTCTGGATGTTTAAATGACACGTCCGTCTAAAACTAGATTCGCATTCTAAACATGTATTTGTTTTTTCGCCAGTATGAATAAGTTTGTGTAAATTACTTTTAAATCTGAAGTACACTCGCATTCTTAACATATTAATTCATTTTTTTGTCAGTATGAATAAGCTTGTGTCTGCGACTTCCGTTCAAAACTAGAATCGCAATCTAAACAATTGAACGGTTTTTTGTCCCAAACGTTGCGCAACATAGATATTTACAATTTATGTTCAATATAGTTTGCGTCTAAGTCGAAATATAATTGGAAACAGTGTTCCGCAGAAGTTTGGTTACCAAGTGGGACCCATTCCACTCGTCCAAGTACGACCCTATGATCTACAGAGCACAGCACACCCAACCTTTGCACCTTACTGCCGATAAACCAGTGAGGGTTATTGTTGGACCAATATCGGATGTTATGTCGGTTTACCATTTAGATAAAAATTAGTTTCGTCCGAAAACGTAACTTTAGACAAAAACCGTGGTTGCTCCTATCACTGTGTCCAAAACCAAATTGCACATTTCCTTTACATTTGTAACTTGCACGGATGAACCTTATGTTTTCGTAAGATATTCCGTAGTGCGGTTTGAGGAACGCTCACTTCCAAGCTTGCTTAGCAGGTTGTGGGATTGTTTTTTTCGGACTCGCCAAAACCACTTCCACTACCTCTTCTGAATTGCCGGACGTCCAGAAGTTTTATATCCAGATTTTAAACTTTCCTAGCAGTTTGTGAACTGTTGAAGATGCGTTCAGGTGCCTGACATTAAATTCATCTGCATCTTGTCTATGCCAGAGTCCTTCTCTTGCACAAAGGAGGACAATCTCTACCCGCTCTTCAGTGGTCAACATTTTTTAGTCCTACAACAACAAAAAAAAGATAGCAAAATTAGTAAAATGCAATTGTGCGGAACTTTTGGGACAGTGCTGAAAATACGAATCTTCGTAGTGATTTGTAATAGCTTCGAGCGTAGGATTATTATTTGCTATTCGAAAATAATAATCCTTGGTGTCAATCCCATGTACCGGATTCTATTTGCACTACAAATTGGGCGACTATAAGTTTTGGCTTGTTGACATGATGTAACAAGATACGCTACACCATTACAATTAATCAAATATTTTTCGGTTGCCAGTTTATTGCATCAAATGTGTGTCGCAGGGATCAGGACTCACCACTCCTACTTATCGCACAGTCTCGCTGTTTTGCACTAGTGTTTTAAACCTACATAGTGTAAAACAGCGGGTATCAGGACCACCCACTCCTACATATTGCACAGTACAAGGTCGCCTTGTACTGTGTGGGTTTACATTACTGTTTTAAGGTTACTCTCACACACAATGAATACTTGTAATAATTAGGTAATATGTTTTCTATACAAACAATGAAATATTTAATATTTTTGCAATTTTGTGGATATATATATATATATATATATATATATATATATATAACAATACATGACAACTAGGATATTTCAGTGATATCAACGTTTCGATGCAATTAATACGCTACTTTGAATTAAATTTTTATTAAAGGTTCGGTATTGTATTATTTCGAGTAATGTAAATTACATTAACGTTTTAATATATAAATACCTACAATTTCAGTGATATCAGCGTTTCGATGTAATTAATACGCAACTTTTAATTCAATTTTTATTAAAGATTCGGTATTGCATTATTTTGAGGAATGTGAATTGTATTAACATTTTAATATATAAATATATTCTGGCGTTGTTAAGCGCCTGAAGTGCTCCCTGACTTACTTACTATAAAAATCCAGTGTGAGCAAGAGACACTGAAGATGGGTCCTGTTTCGATAAGTCAATGAGCGGAAAAGAGATAAAAACCTAGAATATTTTGGCCCCATGGTCGGTTTGCAGTGGCTACCGTCACTAGTACCCGGCAGGCATAATCCGACATTATAAAATAGCCAGATTCGTATATCGATCGTCAGTTTACAAGTGAAATTAAAATATCAAAAGCAAAAAGTACGTTCTGTTTTCCCGAAAACGATGGAAAATTCAAATATGTAAGTTATATTTTATATTTTTTGAGATTGAACCTGAACCTGTTGAGTTGAACCTGTTGATAGAATTTCTTTATCAGGGTATACTCACCCAGGTCATAAGTTATGTACAAAAATAAACGTAATAATATAGTAAACAATACATATGCGAATTTCCCGATCATTTAGAATCTTTAGGAATTTAATCAGTGAGCACAGAATCTTTGATACATACAGAATTTCGTTAAAATTGGTTGAATAGATTTTGAGATGTTTGAGGAAGGACAAGGTTTGAAGTAAAATTCTTGTTAATATCTGTGAAACAATTGAATTACGCGACGACTTTTGATTTTATCGATTAGTCAAAATCCTTCTGTCGAATTTACTGTGAAACTAATTCCGATCAGAATGTTTGGAGACCACAGATACAAACTTGATTATAAGAGAATATGGCTCTCATAATAAAGTTTGAATCAAACCAGCCTCGTAATGTTTATACGTTAATTGTAATATATTTACTAAGCTTACAATAGTTAATTAGTATTTGTTAATTACTATATAAAATTTAGTATGTAATAATCAAATTGACTTGAGTAATATTCTCTGATGCAAGAGTTGAAAGAGGTCATTAATTAGGGTGAGGTGGTTGAATGTATTTAACCTGAGATCGTCCAAGGCTTGGATCACGAGTGGGAAGTTGCTTTACCGAATTATCGAATTATTACAGTTTCGAGCAAATATCTCCAGTCACGTTCAAGAGATAATATTACTGTATGGTGGTCAGGGTTACAGTAACGGATTTTCTTTATTTCATTTCTAAGGGGTCTTTTTCCAGAATAACAGGATTAGAAGAAAAGATAAAGGCAGTGTCGGAATTTTCGTTTTTCTTGGTGCCTTATATTTTTTATATCTATTATTCAATAAATTTCACGCTTTGTGTGAACTCTAACTGGCTAAATAAATTATTCTTCCAGTTAAAACCCATTCAATCCGACCGGAAGCAGAGAGCAAATGTTAAGTTAAGGCATAGACAGAATTTAGTAATAATAATAATTAGACAAGAATTATTAGAGCCCTTATTAATTAAAGCTACAGATTTAACTTTAATAAAGTAAGTACGGCTCATTTTTTTAAGTAAACGAAATTTAACAATGTTTACTAAATAATTTATCTTTAAATACACATACAATTAAATATGGTTAATAAATTTTGGGTAATAAAACAAATACTAATTCCATCATAACACAAATTTAAACATCCACTCAATTAAAACAGTGCATAGTCAAAGGCTGAATTTAAGTACAACTGAAAAAGAATATAGCGGTATAATTTACTTACGACGCTTCAACGACACGTCAAATCATAATTATTTGTTTAAAGTAAAATCAAAAGAATTTAGAGGCGTTTGAGTTTCTCAGTTAACTTTTAAAATAAAATAATTTCTAATTCCATTTTAATACATCAGCAATTATTTTCATAATAACATTTTGTACTGAACCTATCAATTACTAACACAATTCTGAGAGCCTACTAATCTTTTTCCTTATATATTTTCTGTCGATCATGATGCCCTCTGATGGGAGAATCGGGCGTACACTAAAGTGATTGTTCCCACTCTTACTTATTGAACGTCCATCTAATAAATTATTTTATATATTACCTCTCTTCTAATTGATGGACGTAACACTGAATTACCTCCGATTTCTCTTGACCATTCTACTACTCCGCGGAAAAGTTTAATCCCTCTCGCGTTAATCCCTCCTAAAATATGCTAGGCGTATGCTGTGTTTATTTACACTGTTCAATCAATCGAGGTTCTCTTAGATTATATCTTCAAAATGTTTAAAGATCTTTACATCAGAACCTAAGAAGTGAATACATGTAATATCTCTTTTGCCATTACACTATGGTTTCATTCCGTATAGGAAATAAGTAAGCGACACCGCTTAACAGCACCAGAATTGGGTCTGGATTGATGGAGGTATGCATAAAACTACTATGTGGACTCGTCATGAGCAACACAGGCACGTTGATATTGACATCGGGCCATTGCAGACAATGAAATACCATATGTTTTAGCAGCTAGCGCTAAATTTATTTTGGGCTCTTTGAATACCTATTTTTTTTTGTTTTACGTAGGAAGTTGAGAATCTTCAAAAGAGGAAGGATGCCCGGTGCATCCAACAACTGTGAGATTTTTACCCACTAAACTCCACTCCCTGTTGGGATTTTATTCATGAGGAGGTTGGTGAATTTATTATTGAGGCTTTAGGATTTGTCAACCTCTTCAGTCTGGACCTATTTTTCCATACCTGTTTGTTCCATCAGAAATATATACTGGAAAGCTTTACAAGACTAGCTCCTCGCATTTGATGAAACTCGGCAGGAAGAAAATTAAAAGAATTTGCGACCAGTTAACATCACCTGCATCTCTGAGGCCACATATGACTTGTTGGAACTTGGAACGGATATTTGTAGGAATTCCTCGTGGGCGATTTTCCAGAGGAACAGTCTTATTATTGAACCCCCGGGTTAAAGTTTTTCACCGATGGTTTTTGTGACTCTTTAGATATTTTCGCACTTTTTTGTTTTCCAATATTCTGAAAGTCAATCTTCCTTGGCTATCATGTTTTCTATTTGGTTTGATCTATTGCGCTTAACCTACAGTGCAGCCTATCTGGCGAATGTTTGTTTGTTCGCTGTTTTATTGTGCAACGACACTAAAGAACCTCTTTTAAGATCTCTCCATTTATTAACATCCGACTGAAAACATTTATACGTAATTATGGTCTCTCGATTGTTGTTATTTTTATGGTAACAAGAGGGATTATGTCTCGATCTGGAAGCTTTCACGATAAGTGTTGCCTGCATTTTATATTTCGTTGTTGGTACACAGATAATGATTTGATCATAGGAAATACACTATTTTAACAACCTAATCGAAGACTATACCTGGACATCTCCCAATCGGCTCAAATCTATTTCATGCTGATTCGAACAAGATGACGCACCTCATTGAGAACGGACAAAATACTGCCGGGAGCAGTATGTGGTTCATCTTCTTTCCTGATGTAAGTTAAAAGCCCTCATTCAGCAAACGGCATTTACACAAACGGAAACGACTCTACCCCGATAAAGATGGATCTCGAAAGACGCTGGCACTAGTCATAGTTAAAAGCCGACACCTTCGAGTGAAATGACTTCATAATCGAGAAACGTGCGGGAAGTACTCCGAACTATTAAGAACCATTCAAAGAGAATGCGATTTGCAAATAACCCACAAACCATTCCATTGGACCTGGACTAGTAACAATAAAGATGGCCAGCTGCTGACTGAACGATCGGAAGTAGTTGAAGTCTAGAGTGAGTATTGCGAAAATTTATATGGTGATCAAACTCTACGGAAGAGGTAGAAACTAGTTTCCATGACTTCGAGCCGACCATACTACGCTTCGAAATGGAACGCCATAAGACACCCGGGGTGGACATGAACACCCGGGGTTCTGCGGAGCATATAAAGGCGTTGAAGCACGGGATACCATGGTATTGATATTCAACTCATTCGGATGAATGGCCATCTGATTGGCAAAGAGCTCGACTCGATTGCACTTATTGTGCATGTGAGCAAGGTCATGATCTATGTGCTGCAATGAAGACTCCAGCACTTTCTATCTTGGTAGAACAGAGCGGCCATTACACTTATAGCGGCCAACCAGGATGAACTTGAGAATTTGATGAACAGATTAGAACTGGAAAGCGCCGAATATGGTTTATGCATTAACTCAAAAAAAAAACAAAAGAATGATCGCCGGTAGAAAAAGGGTGAACCAGTTGGATATCATAATGATCGGCAACTACGAGGAGTTAATTCGTATACTCGGGAGCCGTCGTGTAGAATAAGGGAAGCTGCGAACCGGAAATACGACGACGTCTTCAGTCCAAACTCACTAAGGTAGGAAGAGGTACAACTAACTTAGTATATGCACTAGTGTTCCCCGTGATGGCTTATGCATCAGAGACATGGACGCGGCTCACAGGCGAATGTAGTATTTGCGTTTGAGATGTGGTGTTTGCGGCGCATGCTGCGCGTACGATGGACGGCACATAGGACGAACGCATGAATTTTCTTGTAAATCAAACTGCAGCAACGACTCTCGTAATTATTACTGGAAGATTCTGGCATGTTTTTTGTCACATATCTCGTAGCAAGCACATGGAATTTTGATGTTTGATGGTAAGCCCAATGATACACCAATACGCTGGATTGACTTATATATCTCGCCAACACGTTGGATTGACTTGGAAGAAGTGTAAGAAAATAAGAATCTTTATTGAATGAACCAAACCCAATTTCCAACTTCTCTAACTTATTTATAGTGCAAAAATCCTAATAATTTACTTACAGTAGTTCGTGGCATCTTCTTTCCTGAAGAAGTACTATCCAGCGCTAATGGATCATCTTCATGCCGAATTAATACGATTTCATCATCATTCGATTGATGGTCAATTGTTATTGGCTCGGAACTTTCATCTAATTTTTTTTCACTTGCTGATGTAGGGATGGCAGCGGAAGTAGTAGAAGATGCATTAGCTACTGATGAGCTAACTCAACCCGAAAAAGAGTTTGAAGTACTACTGATCAGTTTGAATAGGTTGAAGAGTTTGAGATATTACTGGTTGTCTACTGATCAAACTAATGTGTTCGAACTAATGATTCTGTAATTTTTTGGTCACATGAAGCACATGGAAAAGTTGGTGGTGTAGGGTAAGCCTAATGGTAGACGACGTTGCGGTAGATCACCAACGTGTTGGATTGATTGGGTCGAGAAGTTAGAACAAGGAACAAGGCTCGCCGAGCACCGGAATAGATGATGATAAATAGAGATGTGAGTGCTTGGCTGTATATGGCTGTGTTTTTCTCTTTCAGATAATTAATTTGGCAACCCTCACTGTATCTACTGTTTGTTCTTCCGTTATGTATAAGGATCAAAGGGAATATTTCTGTTTAGAATAATATCCAACCTTCAGGCTATAATATTATGCAGATTACGTATGCCTATATACCACAATAGCCTATATAGATATTCATGAATATGTTGATAAGTCTTTCTTTAGAAACATTTGATTAAGGATAAATATAGCCAAGCAATGTATTCTTATCTGTGAAGATGTTAATATATTGGCATTAAATATAGAAACTTTTAGGTTGGACCTGGTATTTAATATAATCACTCAGTGCACCACAAAAAATACCTTTTGACAACTCGTTCTCTCTTTCTCTTTATCTCTTTCTCTCTGACACACTCATCCATATACAAACACTTTTTCTACACGGAATTAAATATTTGCTTGACTCCATTCCTGTACCATGGAGTGATTGGCTGGGCTTCTTGAGAAAAAGGTATTAAAAAGTCTTTTCTTGGTATAAGAACAGATTTGATTTCATATGGATCTCCGAATATAAAATCTCATCTTGTGCAGGTAGATTCTATTTTGTTTAAAACGAGAGAACAGGGTAAGTGTAGACAGATATATTCATAGTTGATTCATAGTAAGGTTTGCGTTTTTGTTGTATTACTTCTGTCTCATTATTTTGAAGATTATCTTTTATTATACTCAGATGTTGCCATTTTTCTAGTCGAAATTTATTTTGATTGGTGTCAATTAATTTCATAATGGGATACCTTTTACACAATAATCACTACAAACAATACTTACTACGGGCAACAAAAGATTAAACGCACGTTTTTCTGAAGCCAATTTTTGCTACAAAAAGATCATATTGCAAAGTCGTGCAAGTTATGGTTTATTGAATATTTCATTTTGAAAAGTATGGTACCAAATGCAAAGGTGTGCAAGACAATCTTGTATCCATAAATAAATTTATAGTTAGTATCAACGGAAGAATCACATTTGATCTATATA
>WYDF02031285.1:0-12803 GCA_009867245.2 Adranes taylori
TATACTGTTACGTGTTTAACATATTAAAGTTTTCAAATATATTTATATGCAACAATAAGTAGTTTGCTCTTCTTGGCTAATTCTGGAAAGCCAGAATACGCAACAGTGTGTGCATCAAAGTTTTAAAGAAAAACGACACATTTTTAATTAGACTTACATAAATAAAGGTTATACCAACATTTCTTTCAAGAAAAACGACATAGTTTATGTTGTGTCATTTTTAATGATAAGGTAAGTCCATTTTGTATTGTATACCTATATAATATACGAATTCAAATGTATGTTTTTAGAATTCTGTCATTTTTGTTGAAAAAGTTTTAAATATATTTTCATTGAATAATATCATTATTTTAAGTTACTTCTCTTTAATAGGAATGGCAAATATGCAAAAAGCACCAATCAGTCAACTGACCGTCAATCAGTCAAGTTATTACTGAAATTTTCGAAACAGAGATTTATGTGATGAGTGATGCCTTTATTAAAGAAGAGAATACGCAATAGGTTGCAATAAATGAAAATAATTTAGTAAACTATGAGTATGCAAATCTTGCTTCAAGTAGTATTGAGATTTACGTAAAAGAACGGGTTGTAGCAACAGCTGTTTTCTGCTCTGAAAATACTGAGATTGACGCTTCCACCAGTAATCTTGAATCAGATAACTTAACTGAAAAGCTTACGACTGACGCCTCCATTAGTTACCTTGAATTAGAGAGCCTAAAAGGTATGCCACAGCCTCATAATTTGTAATTTCATAAGCCTAGCTTAATGTTTTTTTGTTTGTTATTTTTTTTTTGTCTTATAGGGACTATTGCCGATCAGAAGAAGCACCTACCGCAAACCAAATAGAAGGAACCAAAAATCAAAATGTCCAAAAAGGTAAGAAAAGAAAGGCAAATCCATGAGCGTGGAAAAAGCAGTTGCGAAAATTTGCCGGAACTCTGGCCTGGGGTACACATCCAGCCCCAAAAGCAGGAGTTTTTATAAGGCAAAAAATCTAAGACCAGCGTGCAGTACAAAATGTAGACTTCAATGCAACTCTAAAATTGCAAAAGACGACCGAAAAGTTTTTTTGTCAGATTTGTAAAGGCAACGGGATTTTTTGTTAAAGAATATTGACTGTTACTCCAAAATACGATTATAAAGGGGTAAATATCAAACGTATAAGCAATCATGCATTCTGTTTTTCGATTAGAGATACTAAATTCAGAGTTTGCAAAACGTTCTTTTAATCCACATTAGCAATAACAGGTAGACCCATTACGACTGTAATTAAAAAGAAGACATTTACTACTAAAGGAATGATAACACCAGAACAACGAGGTAAACATAATAATCATTTGCGTATTGACAACGATGTCAAAAATGGGGTCCGAAGCCTTATAAATGCGATACCTCGAATAGAGAGCCATTATTGCCGAAAGGATTCTAGCCGAGAGTATACTGAAGAAGGCAAAATGGTGGCACAACTCCATAGAGACTATGTAGCTATCTGCAAAGAAAATAATGATCCTTACCCCAATTATCTTATGTACAGTAGAATTTTTAATGATGAATTTAAAATATCTTTTTATATACCAAAAAAAGATCAATGTGGAGACTGCGTGTCGTGAGATTGCTTCGGCTGAAGAAAAAGAGAATTTGCAAGAAGATTATGACACACATTTGATCGAAAAAGAACGCTCGCGGAAAGAAAATGACAAAGAGAACAACACAGACAATGTAGTTGCTGCTGTTTACGATTTGGATGCAGTTCTTCAGTGCCCCAGGGGCGACGTATCAAGTTTCTACTACGTCTCCAAACTAAACGTTTTTAACATTACCATGTATGAACTAAAATAAAAGGCCGTGAAATGTTTCGTGTGGGATGAGTCGGAAGCAAACAGAGGTGTTTGGGAAATAGTAACTTGTGTTCTGAAGTATTTGGAATCCCTAGAAGATAAAGCCAATACAACAGAGAACAAGACATGGGATGTGATATTTTATTCAGACAACTGCTGGTGTCAGCAAAAAAAAACCATTTTATGTTTGCATTGTATCTTTACGCTCTCCACAAGTACGAGTATATAAATACAATAGGACACAAATTTTTTATAAAAGGGCACACACAAAATGAGGGTGGCAGTGTTCACTCTGTCATCGAACGTCAAATGAAATGTGCACTGAGATCGGGACCGATTTTTGTTCCGGACAAGTACATGACCGTAATCCGAATGGCCAAAAACCAAAGGAAAACCTTATGAAGTTCATGAATTAAATCATGAGATTTTTTTCAACTTGAAGGATTTTGTATCGACGGATTTTGTAAAACCAGAAATTCAGCGAACACTGCTAGTGGCACTACCGTCGTAGAACTAAAGAGACTGTATAGTACCAAACCTGGAATCAGTGAAAAGAAGAAAATCAGCATAATAATAATAATAATTTATTCCAACTAAGTTACAAAATAATATAGTAATATTGTTTACAATTAATTATTTACATACAAGTAGCACGAAATTGATAACATATTAGATTACAAATTTGCGTAGACAATCATTCACTGTAATGAATGTAATTAAAGTGTAAATAATTTAAGTTTAAACTAATAAAATTCTTCAAGTCTTTCTCCTTTGGATTCCATTTTTTGAACCAAATTCAGCAAACGTTTGATGCTGGTGTGATGGTCCTTTTTTTGTCATAATTTGGTATTTAATTTCTTTCTTGTCCTGTAGTCTGTTTGTCCTATTATGTTTTTCTTTTGAGTATATCATCTTGTGGTTTTTAATTGCTATTGTTTTATGCCATTATTTTTAATTTTTTTTTTATAGAAAATATGAGTTATTTTTCTTTATTATTTCTGGTATTTAATTATATTTCATTATGCTTTTCCTTAGAGTATTGTTTACTCCCAAGTTTGTCCTAACGTTATTTGTTGAATACCATGTCGCAGTCCTTGTTTCATAATTATGCTTTTTTCTTGTTTTTGTAACATGATTTTTTGTTTCTTTTTTCTTATTCTATATGAGTAGAGTTTGTTCTATGTCAAGCAATGTTGTTATTTTCGCTAGTCCTGTTGTTTTATATAGTTCATCAGTAGAATGTATCGGTTCTAATCCATATAAAGATTTTATTATTTTATTTTGTGTTCTTTGTAGTGATTTCATTAATTTTTAATTGCAGTTTCCCCAAATAGTTAATTTTTTTGATGTGTTTGTTACTGTTGAGTCTTTTATCTATCCATATGCCAAGATATTTTTTTACTTCTTTTAATTCCTTCTTTTCTATATTTATTTTGATGTATTGTATCTTTTTATTTTTGTTATTTGATATCATACATTTAGTTTTGTCTTTATTTATTATTAAATTATTTCTTTTTGCCCAGTTGTTAAATTTATCTAAATTTTATTGGATTTTATTTTGAAGTGTCTTTAAACAGTTTCCAGTAAATACTAGTACCGTATCATCCGCATCACTGTAGTAATTATTCTCCATTATATCTTTTAAGTCCTATACATATAGTAAGTAAACTACAGACCCTAATATCGATCCCTGTGGTACCCCTGTTTTCTTTTCTTTCTTTTCTTCCTTTGTAGATTTGATTCTAACTAGTTGTGTGCGATTTGTTAGGTATGTTTCAAATAATTGGTACGCTTTTCCTCTTATTCCCATCATCTGCAGTTTGATTCGTAATTTCTTTCGATCCACACTGTCGAAGACCTTTGAGAAGTCTATAAAAATTGATACACTATATTTTCCTTTATCTATTTCTTGTCTTACTTCTTCCATGTATTCACTGTTTTCTTGATACGCGTACTGTTTTTGGTCAAATCCTATTAAGCTTATTCAGTCAAAAAAAGAAAAAGAAAAAAACAATGTTGTTCCTCAATATTACTATAATTATTTTAAAAACTTGTAGGGGGCAGAAAGAGTGCAAATAAAATTACGTCCTTGCAAAAAGTTTTTTTTTTGTTTTTTTCCACAATGCCTTTTTTATATTTATTGATTTAACATCATCAAAAAGTGTCAAAAAGTAATCATCAAAAAGTGTAATAATTGGTTTTATTTATATTTATTCAACAATTTTATCAATGAATTTCAAAAGCATTTTACAAGAAACGTGTCACAAGTTGAACAAGGGTTGATTAGGTGGTTTGTTTAACTTGGTCAAGTTAATAATATTGTTTTAAAGGGATAGTAAGTATTATGAAACCATCACAATCAAGAAAAATTAACATTATGGAAAATGTTGGTTTTATACCTTAAAATGCACAATATTATTTTAAAATCGTTCTGCCGAAAAATACTAGAGATTGACATTTTTTTTAAATATACTACTAAATATATTCAAAATAATCTTCAGGCCAATTCTTATAAATCCATACTACTTACAGTATTTACTTACTTACAGGTACTACTACTTACAGGTACTACTTACAGTATTTACACATTTATAAAATTAGAGGGAATATGTAATATAATAGTAACGACTTTTGCAGGGGTAACGGAACTATACATATATGAAGAGACAGAGTTTAGCTACTTGCAGTAAAAATGCCTTTCCACAACTTTTTCACAGTTCCTTTTCTCCATTATCCTATCATTCTTACTAGTCATTAACTTACTTTTATATTTCACCAGCTTCTCAGCTCGTTTTACCCAGCACTTATCTGGGTAAAACTTTCTATTTCTACGTAATGCTTATCTATTTTGTAGCGTAAAACGTAATGCTTTCTATTTCTACTCTTTCTTCCACCGCCCATACTTCCACCCCATACAACATAATATTTCTTACACACACATTTAGCACCATCAACCTCAGCTTCTCATCATATATCCCAAATACTTAAAACATTTTACACATTGAACCTTCTCACCATTTATTTCAAACCCACTTTCTCTGGCCCAAACAGCCACTTTTACTTTTACTTTCTCAGTCCCTTTTATTACGTACCATTATTTTCATTTTTACCACATTCACTTCAATCGCCCTTCTTTCCATATACCTATTCAACCTTACTATCATGTCTTTCATTTTGTCTCTGCTACCAACCATACACACAATGTCATCCGCCTAGCTTAGCGACCATATCTTCTCGTTTTCTAACACCACTCCTCCATCTTGTCCTTTCTTTAACGTCGATTTTAAATCAGACAATTATATATTAAATAGGTTTGCACTAAACGGACCTCACTGTTTCACTCCTCTATGTACATTAGACCACTTTGACTGTTTACTTCCAACTCTTGCCCTTACCCTTGCGTTCTCAGACAACCGATTGACATTCATCCACACACTTTTATTTATTCCAACCTTATTCATCCTCTTCCCTAAATATTCTTTCTCCCTCTAACTTGTTGAACGCAGATATTAGATCTAGGAACAACAAGTACAGCCTCCTTCCTTCTCCTCTCTCTTGATTAATAATGTAGTTTACGGTCTCTATATTATCCACTTGTACTTTTTCCCTTCACAAAACCTGTCTGCATACTCGACAATATTTTTTCCTTCATCTCTGTTTCCAAACTCCTATTTACTCTCCCTGCATATAACCTATACACTATATTCGTTATCGTTATCCCTCTATAACTTTTTACATCCGTCCTATTCCCTCTTTTGTACACTGGAATCATTTTTCTTTTTTTCAAATCATCTGGTACATTCCGTTTCCTTCCTACACTTTCCATACCTTTATTTTGTCATTCTTCAATTCCCACTTTAGCCTCACCCCATCCCTTCTGTCCCTTCCTGTTTTCCTTAAATATTTCCATATTTCTCCCTTTATACTATTTATCAATTCCTTTTCCTCCTCTTCCCTTCGCTTTTCTTCTTTCTTCCATCCTTCGTTCGCCACCTCATATTCCTCGCATTAGCTCATTCCTTTCTTCCGTTACATTTATTTCACATTTTCAACATGCTTCCAACGATCAGATACCATCATCTCTCCCACTCTCATATTTTCTTTCTTGACTCTCGCTCCCTCATTCAATACAAATAATCTATCACAGAACCTGCACCATCTCCTCTAAATATTTTATCCCCTAACATCGCCTACCATTGCCTACCACTACCATTGCCATATGTAGATTCTCTTACAATCATCCCATAAACCTTTTTCTCTCCGCATTCACAATTTTATTCTTCGTTTGAGTTCCTTCCTATATACTCTGCTTCCATCCCTATATTCATACCACCTTCCTTTCCTACTCTCACACTGTAATCCCCATAAATACTACGCATTCACTCCATTCCCCATCCCTAAATACACTCCCTCAATTTTCCCGTGTGTCCTTTCCATCCTTTAAACACATATACCGCCACGAATATCCATCTATTCTTCTTTCCACAATTCCTTTCATCGCCAACTCTGCCTTCCCACTTGTCATGGTTCCCATTTTCCTTTACCCCTATTATTATCCCCCGCTAACTGTACCTCTTTCATACCTTCTCTCTGCTCCCTGAAAACTCCAACTATACTCTGACGGCAATTATTTCCTTATTTCTACACATTCTCCTTCCTGTATAAATGCTTATAAAATTAATCCAAGTGAGCAAGGCTGATGTTCACCTCTTTGTCGCCAAGCAGCGCGGCAGTATTATTCCAGCATTTTTCTAGGCTGGTGGCATTCTTCTACTCTTCCCCCACAGTCATCGCCATTCGTATAGCATGTTTTTATTAGATATAACCATTTTTAAATGTATTTTTTATTTTATTTAATATTAAAAGATATGAAATTTAACAATCAAATCAAGGTTAAAACTTTTCAGATCACAGATTAATTCTTTATAAAATTTCAAAAAACCGTTTACTAAAATAGCAAGTCTACCAAGTTTGATTGAAGACGGTTCAGTAAATAAAAACCGTCAAGTTACTAACCGTCTTAATTTTAAATAATTTCTTTAATGCTCCTAACAATATTGAGATTTATAATTTCAAAATTGTTTCCAGATCCGTTGAATCTATGCGTAATAACATTTAAAGGCAATTTATAATCTCAGTATTGTTTCGTGGGCGAATTGTTTCTTGGAATTATTGTACGTTCATATTAATTTGATTAAATAATTAAACGTTTTATTTGTTGTAAATAATTAAATCAATACCGGATGTTTGTAAACATACTTCAACTTCATGTTTTTATAATAAATGTTTATAAATACCTAGATTTCATTCTTTCTATCCTGACTACCATTTCTAAGAACGTCTGACCCCTACAGTTTCTTACATTACTGAGTAAGTCTATAATCGTAAGTGTATCAAATCTGGTTGTAAGTCTAGGCGTTCCAAAGTTATGCTGGAATGTTTGCTGCTAATAACATCCACAGACAGCTACACACATGCTTACATTTATTTGTATATTTGTTTTGATATGAAATCTCATTGAAGAAATAAGTTTTACATATTTTTTCCACAATTGGATAAATTATTCTATTTTAAAATGTACAAAAATAGAATCATATTTATCTTTAAAAATAATTTTACTAACACAAATTGGCAACGTTGTCTTATACTATGTTCATTAGCAAAGAAATAAACCATATATTATGTTGCATGAAAAGGATTGAACTAGAATGAATAGTATTGAATTGCTATGTGCGTCCGCGGTTAGAGGGCAATTAGGGTAACATCTATCCGTCTGCGCACTTTATGTAGTCGGAAAATTAACATTGTTTTATATCCCTATTTCTACTTACTTAATGGTCAAATATAGGTTAAAATTATATTAAGATCTATTATTACTGATTATAAGTTATTGCGATGATGGATAGTTCATTATTTTTAGTTAGTAACACAAATTAGGGCTAGAGCCAATTGGTACCAACCTTCACAAAATTATGTTTGGAGTAGAAAGATAAAACAGTGTGAAAGTATTGTTCACGTGACTTATTCAGACACGTTTAATTTATGCAGGGACCACATTCCGTATTTAAGAGAAACATTTTTTTAACGTACTTGGGAAATTGTTTATAACGTATTTTAGAGATTTACACTATTTTTTAACATACTTTACAACCATAGTTTCAATTTACTATTTGCATTACTATATTTGATATAAATGAGGCAAGCACGGCTACAAGAACCATTTTCTTTTTAATATTGTTTATGAAAAAGTTCAGTCGTATATTTCTTTTTTTCACAGGTTGATAATTTATGTCAATTTCTTCCGCAAGATCGCGTTGCCGATTTTGCAAAAATGAATAAAATTGAACTATTAAAACAAACACAAATTGCATTATGTAGACATGATCTAATAGAAAAACAAACGGAATTAGTCGGTAAGCGTACTCGCCATCGTTTATTGATCAATTCAGCTGATCAACTCGCCCAGAAGATTACGGAATTAAAAGATGCGAATTTACGATTGGAAGGTAAGTTTTCTGTAACACTTTTTATATGGATTTGAAATTGTTTTGTAAATACTAAGCTGTGTATTTCATCACCACTCTCGTCATACCGCCGCTAAAAGTACAAATAGAAATGAATTACCGTGATGTTTCTAGTTTCTGGTTTCTGTTTCTCGAATTTTGGCGAGACTAATTATCAAAAGAACAGAAAATGTGCTACTAGAATGCATATACAAGTTTTACACATAGGACGGAAAAAATTATCCTTTGAAACATTTTGTCTGTACAGAAATATCTACATATCTTCTTAAAATAGGTTTGCTTATATATCTTCTTAAAGTAGAATTCAATGGAGGTTGGATACAATGTCAACAAACCTCATTCGGTCCTTAGCAACTTGTAACAGGGAGTGAACGTCTAGGCCAGTCCAATCACGGATGTTCTTGAGCCGGAAACATTTTCTTTTCCCTATCTCACCCTCCATTATCACTTAAAACGGTCGCATTTGTTACTTCGCATTATATGACCTACATAGGCTGCCTTTCTCCTTTTGATATTTACAAGTAATTCCCTTTCCCATTGTGCCCTTCGCAATATTTCGTAATTGGTAACATGTGCTGTCCATGGAACTATGAGCAAGTCTGCGTAAAGTCCAAATTTCGAACGTTTCTACTTTGTTTATTGTATATACTTTCAACGTCCACACCGCACACCCATTCCGCAACACAGAGTGTATGTAACATTTCACAAATCGATATCTTAAATCGAAACTACACGTGGCGTCAATATTCAAGGTCAGGATCCAAGTTCCCATGTATTTAAACTTTTCAACCACTTCAATTTTTTTTTTACCATTTATTGTTATGTTTGATGAAGGTTCTTGTGATTTACTTACGTTTATTACTTTGGTTTTATTGACGTTTATTTTGAGGCCTAGTTGATCACCTACTATGGATAGTTTGTTTAGCAATTCTTGAAGTGCTTCTGGGGTGCCTGCAATAATAGCGGTGTAATCTGCATAGCACAGAGCACAGAGCTGAAATCTGCATAGCTGATAATCTGTCCGTTTACTTTAATACCATCTGTTTCCTCTTGCAAGACTTTTGCGAAGATGTTTTCCGAGTACAAATTAAACAAGGCCGATAAAACACACCCTTGATTTGATGCATACTGGATCAGTTAGTAGATTGTCGACTTTTAGGATAGCTTGCTGATTTCAATATAGATTTTTAACTTCACTCTCACGGAAACCAAACTGCGTTTGGTTTATGTCTTGTTCTCATTTCTTATATATTCTGGCATGAATAACTTTTAGAAATAGTTTGAGTAGTTGACTCATCAAGCTTATCATTCTGTACTCATCGCACCTTCTCGAATTTGCCTTCTTCGGGATTGTTATAAACATGGATTAGCCAAAAAACATTTTAGCCAACTTTCAGAAATACTGAACAGGGGCAAAACCTCACGTTTGTAACAGAAACAGGACAAGAGGTGGTGGACATCACGCTAATGTCCCCACTTCTTGCCACAAGAGTCAACAACTGGCATGTCTCAAACGAGATCTCTGCCACAGACTTATTAGGTTTGGAAACCAATGAGGCATGGTTACAAGTAACACAGGTTCCACAACTGACAAATTGGGAATCCTACGGGAACCGTGTCAGGGAAGGAACGGACAGGCTGATCACTAGCATAGAATCGTCAGATGATCTAAACAGGGCTGCAACATCTCTGCAAAGACTGTTAGTAGAGTCGTTCGAAAGCAGCTGTCCGGAAAAACATAGAGTGGCTAGGCGGCAAGTACCATGACGGAATACGGAACTAGAAGCCATGCGGAATGAGGTCGGAAGGCTATATAATAGGGTCAAGACATCAAAGTGCTCTCAACAATGTGAACAGTAAAGAGTCCTTGACTGAGTGAACAAGTCAATTAGAACATCTAAGTAAAGGGCGTGGCGAAGCTTCTGTGAAAGTATAAACAAAGTACCAACAGTGGCTAGGCTGCAGAAGGTCCTAGCGAAAGAGCAGTAGTTGCATGGGTCATCTGCAAAAGCCAGATGGCAACTTCACAGAGGACGCGCTGGAAACGTTAGAGCTGTTAATGAACACTCACTTTCCTCTCTGCCTCAAAGTTGATGACGCAATCAGGGAGAGACCGAGAATATTGCTGTGGTAGCAGGCATTCCACACAGAGCACTTGAACTTGCGAATAAATTATTCATCAAGGAGAGAATGTTATGGCACTGGAGAGCTTTAAGCCATTCAAATCCCCATTCAATTATAATTAAATATATAGTCTTTGTTCCTGAGTGATACAGAGGTCACAATAAGTTGGGAGGTCAAGTACTTTGATCTAGTTTTGGACCACAATCTGACCTGGAACTCACATTTGCACAAACACCAAAAGGCCTCCGGAGTTTTATATGCCTGCAAAAAGCTTTTCGGTAGAACATGGGGTCTACAACCAAAAATGATATATTGGGTCTACACAGCAATTGTAAGACCCATTATACTGTATGGAGCTCTAGTCTGGTGGCCTAAAGAACAGAAGAAGACACAGAGCATACTACAAAAACTGCATAATTGGGCAATGCCTACCTCTTCCACTGCGGCATTGTAGGCACTCATAGGATTGCTTGCCATGCTCCTACTAGTGAAGAGGGAGGCTTTAAATCAGGCCATGACTATCGCTAGGACAACAAGAATGAAACCTGGCAATCTTACAGGACATTAAACAATCTTCAAAGCGTCGGGGGCAGCATCACTCACCGATTGCAGGTGGGATGACATGCCACTAAAGTTCAACTTTGAACAACCATTTGTTGTTACCACTCATACAAGGGATGTCTGGGAAAATGAACCATCATATGGCGAAGGTGCGTTGAAATGGTATACAGATGGTTCTAAATTGGTTAGTGGCGGACCAGAGGCTGGAGTGTATGGCCTTAAGTATAGTTCAGTTATTTCACTGGGTACTCACACCTCTATCCTATAGGCTGAAATATTAGCCATTGATAACTGTGCTCTAGAAATGATGCACAAATGCATGAATGGGGCTAACATCAATATACATACTGGTAGTCAAGTAGCGTTGAATGCATTACAGGCGAGAAGCTGTGATTCTAAGCTACTGCGGGACTGCCTGACGCACCTGAAAGAACTGGCAAAACATAACCATTTAAGGCTATGGTGGGTACAAGCACATTCAGGTATTCAGTGTAATTAAATAGCGGGCAAACTATCCATGTAAGGGGCAAAGAGTAATCTAATAGGCGCCGGTCGCTTTGTGGTCTAAATAAAAATCACAGGAAGCGGATCTTAGGGCAATGGGAGTATGAAGCCAGACTGAAATTTTGGAACAAAGTCGCAGATGAGGAACATAGTCCTAAGGTCAGGAACATTCAAAGGCCTTTATACATCTGACATCTGAGGTAATCACCAAAATATTCAGTCTCAACAAAGAGGAACTTTCCATATATGCAGGTTGTATTACGCGGTATTGTCCTCTAAATTACCATATGCATATAATTGGTAAGGTTGAAAACCCAACATGTTGATTATGCAATGATAATCCAGAAACAGCAAAACACATTTTATGTGAATGTCAGGCAGCATCGAGCATCAGATTTAGACAGTTTGGGGCATGACAGTAAATGCCACAAACATCAGGGAACAACAACCGAGAACAGTCAGAAGGTTTATGAAAGAACTGAGACAGTTTTAAACGACAAGAAGGGACATGCTACAAAAGACCGTTTAGGTCGTCGTGGTTTGGATATGATCCTATCCCCTGCAATAGTAATAATAATAGTAGACAACTTTCAGGTATTCTTCCAGATTTATAAATATTATTGAAAAATTTGAGAAGGATCTCTATGTTTTTTTCATTCAGTAATTTTATTATTTCTATGTGAATTTCATCTAGCCCTGCACTGTTGCCTGTTTTACAGTTCTTGATAGCTCGTTTTATGTTCTACGTTCTTCCATCATATTCAGTATATCCTGCGTCATCCAACTTTTCTTTTTCTGTTCGGGCCCTTCTCTAACTTCTTCAAGGGGCCTTGTAAAAGCCCCAAATGGATCTGCACATCTGTGCAGGTTTCTAATCCCAATTTTAGAGTCTCATCATTAATCATCTTTTTGACTTTCTCCTGTGTATGTGTGCTGTGTAAGTGTATGCGGGTCTTTTAGTTTTGTGATGTCCTGGCTGTTACATTTCTTAAGTTTCTTTAGTTGTACTCGTATATTCCCTATTACATGATTATGGTCTGAGCCTACATCAGTTTCTGGGTACGTTTTTCTCCATGTATTCCGTTTTTATATTTATCATTAGCTAGAATTTGGTTTCGAATTATGTTCTCCTTAGTATGTTGTAGTAATTCCCAGTATATAACCTTCTAAGAGGCAATTTAAATCATATGTTTGTGATGCACATATTTTCTTCTTGGCAAAATTGAATCAGAGTATCGCCTCGTGTATTACG
>WYDF02031296.1:0-26174 GCA_009867245.2 Adranes taylori
TATGTATTTTTCAGGGCACGACAGGTTTTACTTCAATTGTAACCATATTGTCAGGTGATGTTTTACACGTATAGGTGTGGCACTCTACAAGTCACATTTCTCTTTATATCTCATCATCGCTTTATATCATATCTCATCGCTTTTATATCTCATCAACAGCTAAGAGATAAAGATAACTTGTTGTCGAGCAAGAGCAAAACTTTTATATCACCATCTTTGTAGTCTCCTGTATTAGGGTGTAAAATCGTCTAACACCAAAATGACTTATCGCGGTTTTTCAATCACCGAGAACTTGATTGGTTTTTATACCAAACGACGGAAAATTTAGCTGCATGTACATGGGCACAGCGAACATATTGAAGACGACTTCCATACTTTTTTTTTATCAAACATAACTCAAGTTTATGATCGTCTATTGTAGACGTTCCCAATCTGTGGTACGCTTAACGGTACGCGAATGTCGAGCCACGGTACATAATGAAAACAATAAATATTTACCTAAGAAAAAGATCATCAGTTGAGAATTTAGGAAAGTTTTACTGTAGGGCTAGCCGTTTTGTTTTTGCGAATTTAGGAATTTTTTTCTGGGACTCGTTTTTCCAACAATATTTACCTACGCCACCAATTGTATACTACATACCGGTACAACATGTTAAAAAGGTTGGAAATTGCTTGTCTATGGCATTACTATATGACAAAATTGTATCCACCCTCCCCTTGCTTTTTTGTGCCTAGGAGCAGATAATTCCAGGTTAGAGCAAACCTTCTTTTCTGCAAGGACGTTTGTTTCATCATATTTATAAATTTGTTCTGGAAAAGGGACTTTTTTCTCTGAATGTGCCAGGCACCAAAGGTGCAAGAATGCCGAATTATGGACGGCAAAGTTTACGAGACTAGTCTGTAATGTATTTGCACTAGTATCGGAAAATCTATTACTACAAGTTAACAACATTTTCTCAAGAGGTTACCGTTGTTAGAAACATAAAAAATAACTAGAAAATGTATATAGACAAAAATATATTAAGTTTACCATCATCAATTGACGAACCATTTCGTTTTGACAGTTGCCGGGTACTTTTATTAGAGACTGTATTGTTTCTCAATGTAGTCTTCAGCATACTTTCTTCCTAAAATATTTTCTTTCAATTACAAATTACTATCACTGTCTCTATGTCAAAAAGCATAATATTAAACGCTTTAATTTGTAGACATCTGGCAAAAACACTACAAAAATGCAAACGTTACCATTATTCAAACTACATAGTATCTGATTGTAAAAACAAATATAACTACATATACAAAAAACAGGAATGTTTTAAACCATTTAATAGAACGAAAAATGATAAAATTAAGGTACCATTTAAAGAATTAAATTCAAAATATTAACCATTATAATGAAGCTCCTCCACCTTATTCAACAATTATTAAACTTGTTGATTTAAAGAAGATAAGATATAAATGCTCATCTAAGGTATTACGCATATCAACAGATCTTCCTACATAGTTTATAAGAATAACGGCATGTAGCAAATCTTACAAAAATTGATTAAGCAAGTGCGGTTCTTTAAACATAAACATTTTCCAGAGTACACAAGCAGTCCATTTTCGCTTAGCCATTGCTTGCGCAAAATGTGCTCAATACGCATATACAACGGAAAATTTCACGGTAGCACTAGCGTGTGCTATGTAAAGAGAAATATTCTATTTATAAATAAAATGCAATTGATCTAACAAAATGCGTTATAAACACGCAAGAAAACATAACCCCTAGGAAACAATTTTTTTCAATAAGTTTGGCAACAATCGCATTTGAAGCAATTTATCACACCTTTATTCTTTATGCACCATAATGTGAATTCCACTCCAGATTTATTACTTTGCTCAGATAACATCAAAAATCAACCATTATACCTACATAAGACACAATAGATCTAATTTTATATTATAAGAAATACTCATGTTACACTGATTAGCTACGGTATTGAAGGTCTCACCAATAGATTCGTTTAGAGAAACCTATTGGACTAGGCATATATACGAAGGCTCTCAAGAAAACAAAAACACATCCAGAATTACTATTTCTAGAAGCTGTTAAACAATGAATTGTGGATTAATTTTTATATTATAATAACTTTTACCTGAATTTGGGCGTACGTTTTGTTCAAATTGTTTTTATTCACAGACATTTTTAAATTAAATAATTTAAGAATACATTCTCCGGTAGACGCTTGTACTTTGGTTTCCACTAATTTTTTTCCATTTTCTTAAAGCAATTACAATATGTAAAATTTATAGAATTATAAAATATAGTTTAAATAGTTTACCTTCCGGATCAATTCCTCTCAAAATGTCTTCAACAAAAATAGCGTTATTTTTGTTTTTTTGAATAGCTACTTTCGTTCGAGGCATCTAAAAATTATAAACAAGTTTCCGATATGTAATAATAGTAGTAGTAGTAGTAGTACATATAAACTTTATTGACATATCCAAACTTTACAAATTATATCTAAGCCTAACTTAAAACCCAAATTTCTATAGTTATTAGTGCCGGACATGATGGTTATCATTTTACAGTGCTCCCCTGGGAAACTGGCCCCACAATACCGGGCGTCATTAAAAGACTACAGTTAAAATAATCAACTATTCAACAAGAAACAAACAAAAAGAAACAAACAAAAACCCAAACCACTAGTCTACTTTCACGTACGACATGAATCATTTTACGCCGGAGGAAACACAGTAACGTCAAAATCCTTATTTATTATAATTATATAAACAAATTAATACGTACTTTAAACTGAAACAATATAATTATTTTCTCAAACTTATCAAACTTTCAACCGTCAAGATCAGTCAAAACTTAAAAATGAAAATGTCTTAAATGACATAACGTCATTCTACTATTTGTTTTCATGGAATGGGGCCAGGTTCCATTGTTCAGCAATGCAAACGGAGCATTGAGCAAAGTTTGTTGGAACTTTTTTCAACAAAATAGCAATTAATAGACTTGAAAACACAATTTTTTATCATTTTATTTGCAAATGGAAGTGTTACACACGTTTATATTTTTTTTCGTTTATAACATTTATGCTTATTTTATTTATTTTATGTTTATAATATTTTCGTTTCAATCGAAGAAAAATAAATTAAAATAGTTTCGTGAATAAAGAAATAACTATTATTAATTTAAGCAACAAATATTGTTTTTCTTTAAAAAATCAGTTGGGCTCTAAAACGTTAATTTACACCATCTAGCGGTAAAAAAATTTCGCTCTTGAATAGGTGTAGAAGAAAATATATAAAACTAAATACAATAATAAATAATGTTAAAAATTCATTTCCATCTGAATCTCCATAAAACATATTATTATTCAAGTAATCTAAACAGGAGTGGAGTTGAGAATATTTCTGCCTCCACCAAACAAAATATTTCTAAAATGAGTTGTGAAAAGAATCTTCTTACGATCTGTTAAAAGTGATCGCAGATCGGTCTAGTCAGACCGAAGAAATTAATTTTTGAACGTTGAGTGCTCTTATAACTCCCGTTTGCACCACTAGAAGAGGTTGTATAACTTACGGTTAAATTTAACTGTTGGTTAAAATATATTCTCATTGCACTCGAAAAATAGCTGGCAGTTAAGTAACTGTCACATTAGTTTCGCGACATGTGTTTCGACAAAGAATTCTATGTAAAAAATATTAAACTACATATTAAAGAGAGATAGTAAAAATCCGTAAACATGAAGAGCGTCAAAGTACACTTCAATGCTTAGAATAGGTTAGAACTTTGTTGTTTGATGTGTTTCGTCTGTAATAAGTGATAACCTATAAATTTAAATATTACCCATTTATAGAATTAATAAAATGAAGATATGACTTCGTGCGATGAAAAACATTTATTACTAGAAATCGTTGTCAAATATAAAGATATAATTGAAAACAATAAAGCTGATGCGGTGACTTGGAAACAAAAGAACGCTTGAAACTCAATTGCTTTGCTGTTAATCAGCAAGCACCAAATGGTATTTTCAGGGGGATGAATCGTTAAAAACATATTATGAAAACTAAAAGAAGGAATTGAGAAAAAATGTAGCAGAGGAAAAGCGAGAAATGAATATGACTGGTGGCGGAAAACCATTTTTTGACACGAGATGACAAATCAAGATTGTTAGAAATAGTAAACTAATTTGATTCTGAAAAAGACTTTCAAACAGTTTCTGTAAGTATCATTTATATATTAAATTATAGAATTTTATGTAGATATATATTTATTCTAGGTACACAAAAGCACAAATGAGCCAGAAAGTAAATCAGTAATGCCAGAAATAGCTTTGCCTCTTAAGGAAATGCAGATTGTACTGAAACTAAATATAGCGCGTAAAGATGTTTAGTGAGCGGGAGGGGAGGAGTTATCATTTTAAAACAATTAGCCTACAATTGATTTATTTATGAATAATACAACATATACAAATGAAAATATATGATAAAAAAATGTAGAAGTACTACATAATCTTCATTTTTTAATTTGAATTAAAATTCAATAAATCATTAGTTGCTTCCCAATGAAAACCACTATTGTTTTCTAGAAGCATTTCACTAAGTATTAAATTTTGTAGTCTTAATAGGTCCGTTCATTTCACGATTGTAGATTCTCTCCACTTTTGCGTCCGTTTGCCGAGTTAGTGGTGTTGGTGTGCCACCGATGTTCTTCGTTTGAGCTCACGAGTGTAACACTTTTAGCCCACGGGTGACAGGATGTGTGAAAGTCACTCATTTTTTGTTAAGGTTATGTAGTTTTGATATTGTTTGTTTTGAAAAAAATAGAATAATTAGAAACGGTTAAATTGTTATTAGAAGATGTTATTAGATAAGTGCAGAAGACGAAAACGTCACCGATAACAACGTCGAATGATTTAAAGATTTTTTCAAATTTTCAATAAACACGTAATTTGATAACAAACATAACCTGGAAATTAAAAATGTAACACTGGAGTGTTCGCTTGATGCTTAAATTCGGTGTTAGACCAGTATTATCAACAATTAGATACACTACACCACTAATTTATACTACACTGCAAACGAACGGACCTAATGTAGTTTATTTTTATGTTTAGTTTTAATAATGGTAAGTAAAGAAAGGACGCGCTCACATGATGCACTACCGAGGAGCAATTAATGAAAATAGTGTTTCTTTTAAGATATTTCATGAGATTTAAGCATATCACAAACATGCTTCCAATTGTTGTAGCCACATTTAGATAGACCGGAAGAGGTAGTTACATTAAATATTTTGCAGCAACAATAATACACCGCATGTTTTGCTACAGAATACACAGGCCAGTTTCAAATTCTTAAATTGGGTTAGGAGAACCCCCATTTACTAAAAGTATTCTTTCTGCATCTGTTAGTCTGTCGAGCCACGTTGCTGTATCGGCACCCAAGAATGACGTTGAGCGCCCACTGAAATATTTGTAGTTGAAGTAGCAATAATATCTTCATCTGCAACAACACTTAACTCATAAGCAGCAGGTTCATAGATTATATTTGGCGTACCTTCATCATGCGATCGCAGCTGCTACATCGGTTTCTTGTAGGTGTGCGACCGACGATGGTTTTAAGAGCTCACATTTCTTCCAGAAGGATTCTAGCGCCCACGCTTGCTTTTGTCGGTTTGCATCTTTTTGGAGCCTTCGTTTTTTTTATTGGTATCCTGATTAGCGTACTCTACCGTCCGCCATTCTCTATAAGTATATAATAAATTAAAATAGATCTAATATGAGCTTAGAAGTTACAAGTGACTAATTCGGTAGGTAATTAAGTTTTTAATAAAATTGAATAAGACACGAAATAGGACAGTGCAAAAATCCTGTAAGAGTTATAAGTGGCAAAATTAATCAAACTATTTTAAAATTTTGTGTAGGCAGGGTCGTCGCGAGGGTGAGCCGCTTGTGTCTAAATGAAATTTAGTGCCCTTTTTCCATAATACAACATTTCATTAACACATATAAAGTATATACATGATTGTGGCGACATGGTGCCCCTTGATGAAGCAGAAGCACCCGTGTGCTTCATCAATTGCACACCGGTTCGCGGTGGTTTACCTACCCTTTTGTATTTTTATACAAAATATGTAGGTAAAAATTATTAGTAAATGAAATTTTTTACGTACAACAGACTTTAAATAGGTAAGTACTTACTTGCTAATTCACACACTAATTATTGTATGATTACTTATATATCTGGCACTTATATCCACTATTCAATTTCCGAACTTTCAGATTTCGCAAATAATGTATGAACTAAACTTATGAATTATAATATAGAAATAACACTACTATAAGATCCATTGTAGCATTTTTTAGCTAGTATATAAACAAAGCTGTTTATATAGTAATATAGAAATAAAACTAGTTACTTTATAAACAAAACTGCGACGCGAATGAAGTCAGAATTTTTCCTTATATTTCGGTAATTCTCCTTTTCGTACTCGTAGCTAGCGTTATATTAATGATATTGCACCCGTCCGTGTTCCTCTATTATCGAATCCGTTTAAAATTTAAACAATGATTGTTTCAAATAACCTCTGAAGTGTATTTTAAAGTTTTACCAACGATATTAAATTTTTAATGTGATAGAACTATATTACAAGTGTGATATACTTATACATGTGTATAATGTGTAAATATACGGAACACGGGTACTGAGAAGTTGAGCGAAACTTCTTCATGTCACCTTAAAAATTGATTTAAATAATTCATAATAGAAGTAGAACTTTGTATTAATAATTGAAGAATTTAACATATAGGTATAAGCTGTAGAATGATGTGTTTTCGGCTTTACCTGCGCGCTTACGCTATGATATGTTTCAGGAGTTTTTGTCATCAGCCGCCCTTAATTTTGCCGCCCCTTATTTTTGCCGCTCTGGGCATTTGCGGCTTGCCCCCCCCCCTAAATCGAGCCCCGTCCGGCTTGCCCAAATTATGAGTATGTGGGTGCATAATTGAATATAGAAGTTTAAGCATTTTACTCGAAGTTCGTTCAATTGTGCTTCAGAAATACGACACTTGTTAATTAATGTACTTTTAAAATTTGCGCCAAACTAAATATTTTGAAGATTTAAAAATAATTGGATTTTTTGGGTTTATATCTGCTAACGGAATTTTATATAAAATATGGTTTTTTTTATAAAATTTAAAAATTATAAAAAAAAAAATTAAACTATAGATTTAAAACAATGTCATCAAGGTCTTCCAAAATATTTGCAGCTCCGTATATATTGTCAATCATGGATTCACTGAAAATATAACTTTCGTGCTGACCATTGTTCGAATATCTTTTCAACAACACTAGACAACGACAACCACCTTGTTTGAGAAGGCATTAGTAATTTATGAGGCTAAGCGTTAACAAAAGCTTGAAATCCTTTAAATTTATGTTGTCTGATAGCACGGAGCAAAAAATAATTGTGTATATTTCTAATTATATTTTCAACTGAATTTGGTAATCCTGCACAGGTTTTTAATGCACATAAATGTAAAGAATGTGATAAACACCCTATTGAAAAAATATAGGCATTTATGTTTACAAATTTAGATTTAACTCCATTCATTTGACCCCTCATTACTAAAGCATTGTCTGATGCAAATATTATCACATTTTCAAGAGGCACTTGATACTTGGATAATATATAAGTTGTTTCATCAATGATTAGTGAAAATAGTGTTTCTTTTAAACTATTAACGAACTTTAACTGTTCAAATGGACCCATTTGGTGATTTATTAAAGTAGTTGCTTTTGTTCTCGAACATTTCAAGTTTTGAATAACTTCTGGTTCATTTAAACTAAAAATTGCGGAAACCGTTCAAAAACTGTAAACGGAATATTGTGTTCCGCGGCAAACATAACTAGTTTGAATTCAGCCTGTTTAATTCTTTTTTCTAATAAAACTGATGGTAAATTTCTGAGAGCAGTATCAATGTTAATAGTACCTTTTGGCTTTGTGCAACCATTTTTATGCAGTTCAGAATCTCCATGCCTTTTAAGGTGTGCTCTTCAGCTTTGAAATTGTTTGTTACACGGAACACAAAATGAATGTTTCCCTCTTTGCTGAAACCATTTAAATTCCTAACAAACAAAATTGTTAACTATGTACTGTACAGTTAATAAAATAAAGTAGGCTAAAGTTAAAAAAATATTTCGTCTAATTGTCGCAATATAAATAAAAATAACCATGTATAAGAAACTCGACTATCTCCCACGTTGAACGGTAATTGACATTATAATTTTTTCTCTTTCTATTTGTACTTTACGCCACTTTCTTTTCTTTTGGTGCCTCAATGCTTTTACTCAGAAATGGTTCCCTTTCTATGATATTGAGGTATCGGACATTTTCTTTTGCGGACTACAAATGTCAGATTAAAAAAATCTGTATAAATTACTTTTATTCAATTATGTATGTTTTATTCGTTAAAAATTCACAAAATCACATCATAGTAATCACATCATAGTTAATAAATAAAATAAAATCAAAAAAATAATAAATGTGCAAAAAAATTTGCTTATATGAAATATTGACTCTCCTTAATTAATAAATTAGTAGTAAAATCCGATATGAACGTGTTATGTTCATTATATTGAATCACAAAACCTTTTAAACCAAACCTACTAGCTCGATTCCTTAATGAATTTATATTTAGAAAACTTTATATAGTTCTGGTAATTCTATTTATTTCTCATATTTACATGAGCTAGAGGGTATAAATGTAAACCAAACGATTCGCAGAAATCGTTTGGCGAGATCAACGAACGAAAATATTATATAACAGTATTAAAACAAGATTTCAAAACTATTTATTCATAATTTCTATTTCCGTTTATGTACGGATTTGTTCTCATTTTGTACTGACATGAGCCTTTTTTGAAAATGTAGTACTTCCGTACTGAATTTATTCATTTTGTACTGAATTCGGTACATTTATCGAAACGGCAACACTGGCATAGCCTATGTATACTACAGAAAGACGTCGTTTGATTCCATACCAAAAGTGAGAGAGATGAAGCTATATATGGCAATGTCAAATTAAATAACTTTATATAGTAAACAAAGTGAAAATTCGCGTTTATGCGCTTTAAGCATTAGACGTATAATCGAGAGTTTTTTGTGCCGGTGTTAGCGGAGAGTTTTTGTGTTTGGTTTTTGCAGTTGCCTATTAAATTATATTTTCTTTTTACTCCAAGTTAAAGAAAACGTGCTATTAATTATTTAATAAGAGTGCATTATTCCTATTTGTGCTCCTTTCTTTTACTTTGTATTTGTGGTCTCTTTATGGGATTGATTTCAGAATCTTATTGATAAAGGCTCACGATGGTGGATCCCCATGATGGGGATCGGCCAGTATTGAGATTGTTTATTGATGAGACGACAGATAAGGTAAATCCAGATGAATCATCTCCTGTTGATCCTCCAGCAAAAATTCCTAGATGTAGCAAAGAGGTAGTTAGGGCCATAGGGGCTCCTTCGGAGGTGACGGATTATGGCTCAGGTAGGAGAGACTCATACCCGTCCTTTTTGTATGGCTATCCGGCGTTATATGGCCAATCTGACAGAGGGCCGTATGAGGTACACATTTCCTATACCGAAAAAAGAAAACGTATTCACAGCGAGTTAATGGGGAAAATATTGGCGGAAGAAGGTATCATAGGTATTAAATCAATTGGGAATCAGGGTAGATTCACTGCTACGGTGAGCTTTTTAAATTTCTTAAACGCTAATGATTTCATTAAATCTAATATTGCATCTAAGTATAATTTATTTTGCAAGATCCCTATACATCTAATGTCATGCAAAATTTTAGTGAGAGATGTCCACCCGGAATTGACCCCTGAAGAGATCCACAATAACATAGAATTTATTAATTATAATATTGATATCAAGGTTCTGCATGTCCGAAGGATTTTAAAAAGGAATGTTGTTGAGGGCAGAGTAGAATTTCAGCCTTCATTCAATATTATTATTACCCTTAGAGGAACATATGTTCCTCAGGATATATCAATTTATAAGAGGGTTTATCCAACTTTTGTACATATTCCTCCGGTTTCACAACGCTCTAGTTCTTTGAGATACGGTCATTTTCGAAGTTCTCGGTCAAGTTCTCCGAGATGTGCGGGATCTGGGTATGAAGATTATTTGGATAAAATTTCTGCTCACATTAGTACCTGTTCTGTTCGTATCTGTCTTTACTGTGGTGGAGATCACTTTGCCACAGAGGATAATATAAGATTCTCAGATAGATCCTACCCCGAGTACTTGCGGCAGAGGAATATCAATATCAAGGGGCTGGCCATAATACTTCCTTCTGGGAAGCCTCTATAAATTTTCCAAGAATCAATGACCAAACAAAAGTAAATACGAATAGTAGGGAGATTCCGGGGAATTTTGCTGCTAACTCATTTCCAACACTACCCAAGTCGACTCCTCCCGTACATCCTAAGAAAAGCAAAGCTTTATATAGCGAAATTACCAACTCGTCCATTTCCCCTCTTTATCCAGGCATATCACTTACGTTTGATGAGGATATCATTCTGGATACTCCTCCTAGAAGGAATCCAAAAAGACCAACTTCTGCTCCATAACTATACCCCCCTGTAGAACCTAATACATAAATATAGATTATTTACAACATATTTAGAGGCAACTAATGTCTAGTAGTAACTACGTTTATAAATGTTTAAAAACAAACGATATGTTAAAGTTTACCATGAGAACCATTTAAGCAAAGTACATTTATTAATTCTCCAAAATATTTTTTAAAACCATTGACACTTACCATAACCAGCACCTAAGAGTACTTCCAATGACCTATATTGTCTGGTTTGAATATCTTCAGTAAAATGCTTATTGACCCAACATGCATTGCCCAAATCAGCTATTTTCACATCAAACTCGCATTCAGCGAATGCAGGGTCCACGGATTCAGTAAGTGCTGATTTCGAATCAGATGATCGATTTTCTTCTGTGTTCTGCACATCATCGGTTAACGTAGGTGATGTTGTAATATTATCGCAAGCGGGCGTTGGTTTGGTTGGTGTGGGCGGCAGGTTTGAAAGGGACTGCGATTCCGTTTGAGGGCACTGAGAAAATAAAGAAGTCACTTGAAATCATACCATTTTTCTATTAACTAATTAAGTTAATCAATTATTTACTATAATTTTGTAATTTTATCTTCTGAATTTGTAAGTCGTAATATTCTATTAGAACGCAGGAGGGATATATTTCAAGGGAACAAAATTATCAAATTTCCAACATCTACGCCAAAAATTTAAGTGTGTACGAAACTATAGTAAACATCGTTCTGTAATGAAAGATGCCAGAATAATCATTCCACTGCATTAAAATATACACGAATCTAATCACATTGACTTTCAAAAGGGTTGAAATAACGGCGATCAATTGATCGCAATCATTGAATTATGCAGATTACACGATCAAAAGTTTTGCCATTTTCATGAGTGATAACGAAATTTATTCGTTAGTCTTTGAATTACACTGTGAACTACAAGAATCTATTTGCACCCATTAGTACAACTCAGTTCTCCCCAAATCATGTATCATAATATAATGTACGAATATTATTAAAAGATTACAAAAGTCGGCATAGGTCTTAATAAAAGAAATATATTGTCTAACGCTGTATTTCCTGCTTTTAATAAATAATTGTACCGTCTTTGACAAGAGTAATTATTATTGAATGATTGACCTATTTCTGTACAAGTACAAAAATCTATTTTCAGCCAGCGTGTAAAAGTTTTCGAATATGTAATTTCGATACGTACAATCATCAGTTTAAGTATAGTCAATGGCCATGTAACTACTGATGCCATAATCAAATTACTTGAGCCTAACTCTTTCAGTGTAACTCTTTCTGGAGAATATGAGCGGGCTACATTTTATGACTTACAAACACTTCGATTGTATTCCTCCTGTAATCTAATGTGGATGTATTATTTTTAAGGGGAATATGTTTTTTTTTTGCAAATCAATCTTACTTAAGTAATAAAATTCAAATGTAAGACTTTAAAGGAATTTTACCATGGTCTCATGGTAAAATTAGAATACCACAGAACTGTGTCCTGGATCAATTCATTTGTTATTCATAATCTATATTAATGCTATTTTAAATTGAAAATGTAAAAAAACTCCTGTATGCTGATTCGACATGTTTTGTTGAGAGATCCTCGCTGCTAAATTTTGATGTGGGAAATAGAAAGCCAGACAACAAAAGCTGGTTATCAGGTCAAATATTGAAAAGATGTCTGATGAAAAGATAGCTGTGAAAAATTTCTGTTAAATGTTGATTTTTTATGTTGGGTTGACTAAGCTCACAGTGTACACATCGAGTCAGGGCAGGTCATATTGTTGTATAGAGGAAGGGGGTATTAACAACTACATTTTCCACTATATATAACGTATAGGTGCAGACCTAATCTATATGACCAAACCTAATCTATATGACCACCATTGCACTAAGTGTTTTCTTCATACTTTGATATCTAAGTATGTGATCATCACTAACTTAAAGGAATCTGTTTACGTGTTTGACACACGTGTACAAGTTTTAAAAGCTCTGAGAAGTCCTTTGCATCCATGAGCTCAAAATCAATGAAACCTCTGCTTCTTTTATGTACATACATAATACTTGTGCGCGAGAGAGCGAAACTCCCTCACCGTATCGTCCTCATTGTCATCACCGCCTCCACCAATCTCATCCGGCATGACACAGCCATTTTGCAAATTCGTCTCGACCAATTCTAAGTCGGTCGTAACATCATTAACATCTGTTATATTTGTATTGTCAGCATCCTCTTCCAGCGTATGCGATGGTGTTGATTCTTTCGCATCGCCATTTAGTTTAGAATCACCACCTGCGGAGAATAGTGTTGTCGACGCCGCCATTGAATCATCATTATCGCAACAATCTGTCGCCATTTTATTATCATCATCACTGCTCACAATTTCGCCGTTCTCTTTGACGTTTATCTCTTCTTCATTTTTTTTCTGCAATAAAACAGTTCATTAAATAAAAATTCTGTACAATTAAAACTTATTAAAAGATTATCTTAATAGCTAATATAGAAAAATCCAATATTCTTAATGATAATGTTTTAGATTTAAACATACGAAAGTTGAAATTCATTTAAAAAATATTACAGGCAACAAGCTCATTATAGTGTAAAGATATTATAAAAATCGAAAACTAATTACACGCCACATTTAGACTTACCAAAAGCAATACATATATAAAATAAGTGCAACAAAATTCAGTTAACCTTTTCTGCATTTTTGTAATTTTTAGCAACAAAATTCGAAGATATTTAATATTATTGCAAAGGCAATATTGTAGTGTTCAAAGAGCATCGTTAATAAAACGTTCGCTTTCGGATAATTAATAGAGGCAATATGTGTATATGAATTGTAATTTTCTTTTGTCATGTTGAAACACCTTAAAGACTTTGCACCCATTTAAAAATTATAAACAATATAACACGATTAATCAACTGTAGTACTAGCCAAAACAGTATGGTTGCAGTGTGCCGGTGGTCAAAGTTGATAATCTTGGACATTATTTAACAGAAAGTTTGAAGATAAAAATTATGTAAGAGATTTCAAATGCGCAGTGGATTACGAGAGTATGGAATCTCACACCAGAAGACGTATAAAAAGATTTGAATCACATCTATTCAACGCGATGGATGAGTTTGAAGAGAATACAGCATCTGATTGTTTTTTTTTTCATACAACAGTCAGTCTAGATATACATGTAAAACGGTATACTAATTATTATAAATTATTTTTAATATAAATAATGTTCATCAAGAATTCGGAATAAGTAAATACATTTTCAAAAAGGGCTAAGTTTGGCTTTCAATAATCATTTGCACTAGAAATATGAAGATGATAGTGAAGCAAATCTTAAATAAATGTTTACTTTATTAATAGATTTATTAGTAGTTGTAGCAAGCGTTATATCACCATGATTCTCTTCAATGATGTTAATGTTATAATTAGTCACATCTTTTAATTCAATTTCTTGCCCGTTCTTTTCCTGTAATATTGTATTAAAAATTGAAATAGAAACAAGTAAATTAGATCGTTTAAAGTTACGTTAACAATTCCTAATGTCGTATTAATAATACTTTCAATACTCTCAACGGATGGCATTGTTGTCGCGATTGAATTATCAATATCACGAATGGCGCATGCGCTATCAGTTATTTCATCCTCGCTGTGTTTAATATCCGTTTGAAGATCGCTGCCTTCCTGCAAGAAGCAGTTAACGAAATCAGTTATAGTATTACAAGGAATTGTAGTACAATTACGTTAGCGCTCCTGAAGGTATCTGAATCACTGCTAACTTTATTATCATTGTCATCGATTCCATTCTCTATTAAATCATTGTCAATATCTGTCATAATATGCAGAGTGAAATTGCGTTCTTCCGGTTGTGTTTTATGTTTATTAATACTCTACAATTTCAAATTAGTTGGTTAGAAACACTGGCAAAAAGAAAATAAGATTACTGAACCCAACACTATCCCAAGTTTTCTTATTCAGCCACGATGTCACAAATCTGAGGCAACTGTTAAATAATAAATGATTTAAATCTATTTTGTTACTTGTAAACAAATTGGACTAAATGAAAAGTAAAATTTGCAACAAACTACAAGTAATACATTTAGAAACTCCTACTTTCCTTGAAAAAATTAGATATGCAAGACTTCTTTTAAAAAAATATTAAACAATTTGAAGTAACTAGAAATCTTATTCCATATCGAAATAATTTTTGTTTAGGATACTTAGTAAATAATCGAAAGGAATAATATGAATGTAAAATTGGTGTTACATATTTGCTACTTGAGTCCTCATCAATTAGATTTGAAGATGGATACCCGGAATCACCTCCGCAGTTTAATTTTACATCTCTTTCAATATTGGATGTCAACGTCGTCGTATTCTTATTCTCAACAAGTTCATATCCCGGTGTTTCATTCTTATTGTCAACAATTTTCGAGTTTCGTTTTCGCTTATTCTTTTTCTATATTTTTTATATACATAACAAATATTACAATTGTTATAAACTGTTCTATGTACTAAGAAGCCAAAGCTTATTATTCAAACATTTGCTTGGTCTACATTTAAATCTACAAAGTTGGTTCACAACATTCAGCCACCACGAGCAGCAGTTGAAATAAATCAGAGACAGACAGCAGTTGAAATAAATCAAAACGCAAATGTACGAGAACGATAAAATCTACAAAACTTTGACTGTATACATGTTACTACCAATAAAAAGAGACCTAAAGTAAATTCCAGTTTCTTTAATTAACCTGAAAATTTCATGTATATACGATATGTGGTGTATCTAGAATTCATAATTACCTTAACAAGTAAGATTAAAAATGAAATTTAGCACAACACATTTTCGCGCGATCATTTTTAAAAATTCTCAGAGAGGATTATTATCAAAACCGAAAGTCATTCAGGAAAATCTCAATGCTAATCGAAGAAGCCTTTAACTTCTTTAAGTTTTCTTTAACTTCTTTGAATCTTTAACTTTGATAAATCTTTAACACAAAATGGTCTGTACGAAAATGCTTTTCGGAAAAGGTTTCAGAGTTTTTATCACATAGCATCAACATTCTGGGATTTATGGAAGAATTATATATTCTACAATGCTAGCATCTCATTAAGCAGGATAGACAGAAGTTTCTGTAAAAAGTCTACGCAACGCAAAGTAGTGGGTACAGTTGTCTCCCAAGGGAAGAACGTACACTTGTAAATTAATAAATTACATGCTGAGGACTTTGTACGAGAACATAACATTGAATGACCAATGATGAGCTACATGAGTGAAGAAGAGGACATGAAATAGAAAAACACCTAACAAGTGACAAAAACTTTGCTGTAGTGGAGCAAGAATGAAAGTGACATACAAATCAAATTATTGTTTTCAGGACTATGACAATATCATAGGCATCTGTTAAATTGTTTCATAGGCATAAGCAATTATTTTAAAAGTCAAAAACACAGATTAGTTTCTAAAGCCAGCCACATAGAACACATTATAGAATGGAAAATTGGGTTTCGAAGTCAAATCGGCTGGTAACGAATTAAGCTAGTAAATCAAGATGAACTATAATACAAAAATAAAAAATAATGTTCCTATATTTATAAAAAGAAGTGCTATTCAGATTTCTCGAAACACTAGAAAAAATGTACTTGGCATTAAATAAATTTTAATCAATGCGTGCTCTATGGTCAGTATAGAAAAAACTCTACATGAGATAAATTGGCAATAGATAATAGGAAAAATCCTAAGAAAAAACACCTAGAACATAAAACTCATTCAAAAACAAATACATTTTTAAATCTAATAAAATCTGTTGCTTTATGTAAATGTAGGTAAAATTAAATTTACATGTTTCTTCTTCGAACCTCCAACATTCTTTGATTTTGATACATCACCAGTTGAAGCACTTTGATCTGTGTTACTTTGAGTGGTAGACACTGTAGACAATACTCGAGCACTATTTGAGTCAACTTTTGCCTTTTGTTTATTTTTATTCGTTTTGCTATTTTTATAGGTATGTGATTTACAGTCAGTCTTATCCTATAGGGAAATATAAAAATTAGATATAAAAATGGAATTTCACAAGGTTTCTATATTTAGCCATTAATACTGAAAGAGTAATTATTTGGCAATAACAGGATTCATAAGTCTAAATGAAAAATTGTATGAAATAAATCATTTAAACATAATATTACATCTGATACTGTCAATTCTTCAACCGCTGCTGCTAACGATGTGGCCGAATCCCTTTTGCTTTCAATGTTGTCGCAACTTGTGACAGCAATATCTGAAGATCCGCTACCCGGTGCGTCGCCTTTCGATCCGTTCTTCTCGTCGCTGTTTTCTTTGTTCTTCGCATTGCGTTCATGCTCTCTCTAGAAATAGCATAGAAATAGAATATTCAAAGCTTGATATGTTATACAAGAAAAGGAAATGCTTCCTACTTATCATACAAAGGGGAATAAACATTAAAAGCGATTGGTACAAACTTTCCAAAAATTTTTTGGCCTCTATTTTCTAGGCATTATTTTTGGATGCTTCCAAAGTTGCTTTCCAATTACAACTGTATAACTGAAATTATAAATGTCAATTTTAATATCTGATGCTCTTTGAAACTCTCAACTAAGTAAACTTGAAAAATTTGGAAGCTCAATCTAGCTATTTTTTACTTCACCTAGATGTGATATACTTAAAAATATTAGTTATTGAATTTTATAACCTTCATAATTATCAAAATTATTGCATTTTATAACCTTGCGATTCTAAACGAAATTTAGTATGACGTAAATGTCGTCGGTATACACTACATGAGTTTTGTTGCTTTTGAATATTTGTTAAACACGAATTTGTTAATATTAACAACCAATTAATTGCATTATTTACAACTTCATAAACTTATAAAAAACATAATAAAATATAAAGTTGAAATAATTAAAAATTATTATAATAAAAACTATTATTCACATTGATAAAATACATTACAGGTCAAAAGAAATACTATGTATAACATTAATATTAGTTGAATACCTTTACGGATTACATTTATCAATTAAAATTTAATAACTACATCAGACAGTAGATATACATTATATAAAATTTTAAATAGTTAAAACAAATTCAATTTTTCCAGATTATAACATGCTATTGCTGGTAAATTCAATTTAAGATTTTTCTTGAATTGCATGTCGTGAGGTTCCAAATTTGTTTGCAATTACTACAATTATAAATTCCTTTTTTTTTTTAGATAGAAAGCCGTTGACGAAGTAATTACCCTGCATGTATTTTTCGTAATGTATTCATGAATAGTTTTCTGTCTCGGACGATTTACACATTTAGGGTGTACTTCATGTAGTGATCTATCTATGTATGTGCCCTGCACTATTAAGATTTTTAGTTGTATAAAATATGTCTACATTTTAACATGAATCCGTGTTTTGAGCCCAACCATGTAGCGCAAGACCTTATTGTACACGCTTAAGACGTATTGAGATGGACAGAATGCCCCAGACATGTTTCCTTTAGCAGAAATTACCCCTTGAAAACGCGTTGGCATTATTTCCACTAGATTAGTGCATATTTTCTTGACTTTATCATCGTGGAATCACACTTTCATAGCAATTGCTATAATTTTTATAGCATTGTACGACCAATGCCCACCTTAAAAGTTCTCATTAGGATTAAAGTCTTTAAGTCCGATGAATGTCCATACCAATCAAGCACATTAATTTGATTTTCTAGCACGACCAGTTTTGTATTATAATAAAAGGTCAAGTCTAGTTCAAATGTCCCGTCAAAAGTTTGCATGAATGGAATAATCTTACATCATTATACTTCTATGTACTGGGTTGAATTCATCATACCTTAAACAGGAACTTAAGCTTCCAGTGTCACTTGCCGCGAAGAAAACCACAAAACATCTCTTTCAAAGGGTGTTTTACAGTTAGACATGCTCAGGTCTCAAAAGTACACTTGATTCACATTTGCTTTGTAACCCTGAACAAATAAATGGCTTTTATCACTAAAAATTACCTTCTGTCCGTCTGTTCGTAATCCATGATTATATTCTTTTGACCCATTCTATGATATAGATTCTTTGAATGTTCTCAGAATTCATGACACCCTTGATTTGCCTACTCCAAGTGAAGAGGCGATATCTTTCACTGTTCATAGAAGTATAATTTTTAAGAGCATTCATGATCTTTTAAGAGTTTTTACGATCTTTATGAACTTTTAAAGTATCCATGTTTCCTCGGAGTAATATCCATTTTTAAACACAAGAAAGCAACACGTGTTACATTGTGCGTAAAAACTAAGATCCACTTGTCACACTCGAAAGATCACAATTAAAGCTAAAGTGACCGACCACTTCCACTTTAAAACCAGTCAAACTCTTTCTTATTGCCGAATAGTCACACCACCTCAAGGCAGTTTAAGGTGATTCCAGGCATAACTGGAAATCGCATAACAATGAAAAGGGCTTGTTTAATAAATTTACACAGTATAGTATATATGATTCAGTGCCGTTAGACAATATATTAATGTTCTCATGATTTGCTAGTACATTGAGGGTATGTGATTTTTTTTTATTGAATGTGTACTTATTTGTAGAAAGAGTTTTTGTCTTTAGTGCTTTTGTTTAATTTCGCATAGAGATCGCAAAAGTTTTCGTTTCCGTCTAAAAATATATGGCCTGTAATTCTTTGGCAAGTTATTTGGATTCATTAGTCTCGGTGCTTCATATTGAACTGTAACTTTAAAGCAGTCAACAGGTAAGTCAGTTTGCAATCGAATGAATGTTATATTACGTGAGTTTGTCGAGGTAGCCTTTTGAGAGCCTTCAGGTTTACACTCTTCATGCTTGAGTTGTCTTCACTAACATCGTTTTAATATTTGATTTTCTTTTATATGTTGATATTATTCAATACACTTCATTATCGGTGTCTTATCGTTCTCATTATTATTATTCATTACTTTTACATTTTCCTTCACATAAGCAATGTATTGTTGATTACCGAATAGGATATTAGGGTTGCATTTTATGTTTTATGTTGGAAATTTATGTTTTGTTTTGGACTTTAATATTGTTCTTTGACGCCCTTTGTTCCAATTTGAATCTGATTTAATGTAGATATATATGATATACTTCGTGTGTAGATGTATTTATAGACCTTGTATTGTAGTTTATAGACCGTAATATCTTGAATTTAGAAACTTCGGGACCATGCAATAATGTATACTGATGTATTCCCATTAATTGTATGTAGAAGTTAATTAACTAATAGATAAATAAATTCCCACTAAATGTAACTAGATTCCACATATATCATTTTTGAACTATTATAAATTGAGGAAGTAGTATTTCAGTGCGCTCTTATTTTGATTGATTATGTGCTCTCTATGACTTTTTCTCATTTAATGTGAACTATCACATATCTAGCTGCGTAATAATTTGTTGACTTTCTTGAATTTCAATTGAGCTTCTAGTGAAACCATTTGTTAGTCTTACTTGCCGTTATACACTGCCAGTTTCTTATTTAAATTGTTGTTTTTGATCAATAAGTTATTACACACTAATTTTTGTTTATTTTATGAGTGTCAATTTTTAATTGTGTATGTCACTACACCTGATGACTAATTCACATTTTGGGAGATGCGTTTAGCAAGTTACACACCTTCCGCCAAACTGATTTAAATATCAGAATCTTAGTCAATTTTCACAATTCGACTCGTCTCCCCATCCCTTCGTATAGACAAACTTTATAAATACAGGTTAACTATCGATCATTTTAAAATAGTTCATTCTAAAAATTATAAAAACATCGCGAGCAAAACAAATGTAAAACCTTCAAATGTATAACTCTTAAAAATCATTTCCAAAATTTTCATAAATAAAATCATATCATAAAAGTATACATTATTAAATATTATTTTTAGAAAATTCGAATTCTCTTTAAGCGTTTTAAGTTATATTTGAACATATCTAAGAAAAACATGATATCTAAAAATATTTGAAATTTTTTTTTCGACAACTTGATAAAAGGTGTAAGAAACTTGAACCAATATTGGACAAACTAATGATACAAAATTCTAAGTCTACTAAAATATAAAAGGTTAAAAAGTACTAATTATTTTTACATGCACGAAAGAATGAAAATAAAAATGTGTACACAACAAACCTTTTTTTGTTCATCAATTTCCTGTATTTCTTCCATTTGTCTTTTCAGCATTTCACTTTGTTTTTTCGCCTTTTTCTTTAACTTCTTCTTCTTGTTCTTCGACATCAATTTCGGATTAATATCAATCTCTTTAATTGGAGCCGTACTAACAAGACTAGTTGGTAGTTTCATACCTAGAAAAATATATTGAATATTTAAAAATTTAGCTAATTTGGTTTATTAATTTATATATTGATAACTTAATGCAAATTAAATCATTTGAACGTACCCATTTGTCTCATTTCAGCGGCTTCAAGAGCTAATTTCCTAATATATTCATCACTAACGCAAATTAGAACGTTTTCTGGTTTGATATCTGTATGAATGATTCTACACTTCGAATGCAAGTAGTCTAAACCTTCTAAAACTTGTCGCATAATGATTCTGTAACAAATATTTAATTTATTAATTAATTCTGTTGAACAATTATAACTAAGCAACTTTCATGGTTTACTAGAAATATAATAATAAAAAACCAACACGGATTCATTGCTGGGAGGTCGATGAAAACGAATATATTATCACACCAATCTTTTATTTTAGATTCACTTAAGCAAGGGAAGTAGGTACATTCTGTTTACACCGACTTTTAAAGGGTTTTGATAAAATTAAGCAAGATATTTTAATTCAGAAATTGTCGTGTTTAGGAAGAGGATATAATATATCACAGTGTATAAAAAGCTTCTTAGATAATCGTAAACAATATGTGAAAATTGGTAATTGTATATCATCACCTATATTAATCAATTCAGGAATAGTTCAGGGTTCCCATAGTGGTCCCTTGCTCTTTAACTTATTCATCAATAACTTGCATTCTGTTCTTAGGGATTCGTCATTTCTACTGTTTGCAAACGATTTAAAAATATTCGCTACAGTCAACTCAATTGGAGACTCCTCCAGGCTTCAGCATAGTTTGGATCTGTTTGATGAATAGTGTAATCGTAACTCACTATATGTAAACCCCAGTAAATGTAACGCTACAGCCTTTTATAAGGACAAGTTATAAATTCCACCAAATTACATAATGGGGACATCGGTGTAGTTAACGAAATAGGGACCTCGGAATCATTTTTGACTCAAAGTTATCATTCGTAAACCATTTTGACATGATACAAAAGAGAGGTTTATAAGCACTTGGTTTCAAATCTACATTCAGTCAAGATTTTAGCTCACATAGAATCATGCGTATTTATCTCAGTTTAGTACGACCACTATTAGAATTCGGAAGCGTGATCTGGTCTCCATATTATAAAAAGCATGTTGTGGAATTGAGAGAGTTCAAGACAAGATGTTTAAGAACAATGCTTAATATGTCATGCTTAGCTCAGATGCGCATGTATCTCAATAGGTAACCCTAGAGCATAGACGTAGTGTAAAGACATCACAGTTCTGTTTAAAATAGTTAGATCAGATGCGCATGTATCTCAATATGCAGCCCAAGAGCGTAGACGTAGTATACTGGACATCAGAATTCTGTTTAAAATAGTTCATGGTTTATTAACTGTGCCTATTTACTATCTAATATTACACTTAGTATTCCAAACCGTACGACATGCATTTGTTTAGTGCATCAGAATGCACGACTAGTCCGTTATATCATAGTCCCGTAAATAGAATGTTAAGAATGGAGAATACAGTATCTAATAGCCTGGATCTTTTCAATATATCACAAGGTCAGCTTAAAACAATAGTAAAAGTAAATTCAGGGTTGCTCACTGTTATTTATATATAAAAAATTAGATAGTTTCATGTTAGAATGTTTTGTATATGATGTGTATTTTATATATTTCTGTACTTATATTGTAAACTAATATCCTAATTTTAAGATTAATTTATGATAAAGGGCTTGTTCCCATTTACTAAATAAATAAATAAATAAATTTCATCAAGAATCTCATCATATATATTTGAAAACCAACAACTATATTTAAAAACAACGATAGTCAGGATAGAAAACTGTTTCGCACATTATTATTATAAACACTCCCCGGTTCTCTCGCCATAAACCAAAAAAGATGCAAGAAGTTAATGTAAGATAACAAAATTAGGAAGATAATACCAAATTGACAGGAAATAAATTCTAAAATCATTGTAAATTTATTATAACGAGAGGCATACTATATGATACATTAAAAAAATTGTAGATAAATTATCGCGTTCAGAACCGGAAACCACACAAAAAGTTATATTGTTTTTAAACTGGAGGTCACAAAAATGCAGGATCTATACAGGCAAATTAATCGATGTCTTTTTCAACTTTTGGTTAAGTAAAGAAATAAATAAAAAACATCTAACCTCACATTATTCCTCGGAATGCCTCTATAATTCGACTTGATAATCAATTTCAATAAATGATGTCCCAATACTTCGAATACCATACAAACATGGGCACCATTCACGCCATTGATAACAAAATCATTCAAAAGTTGAACGGTTTTATTGCGACGTGGATCGGCCGGATCGGTGTCGCGTACAGATTTCAAAATTTTTATTTCGTCCAGTGCAGTTTCGGTAAAATGCATCGCCGATTTGACGATTTTTAAAGCGACGAAACGTTTCTCTTCCATGTCCCAACACAGCCAGACGGTAGAGAAATGGCCCCAACCAAGTTTACGGAATACATGATATCTGTAAAAATGAATTTTTCTTACTAAGAAAAAACAATTCCTAAGATTTTGTTGAATTCCTAGGAATTGTAATCTACAACTACACTCTACATGAAAGTAATCTACAACTTAATTTCCACAGATATTAAAAATAAATTGGAAATCGCAAGACTTTATAGTAAATATCCCCATTTGTTCGATATTACTATTGAAATAAATAATATTCTAACACATCCAATGTTACTCAAATACAGAAAGTGCTAAATGTCTCTTTCTAGTTACTATAAAGCAATTTAGCGTTAGCCTTAAAAAGTATGTATATACAAATTTACACTACATCGCCTATTTATTTCGATATTAACATAAAAAATTAACATTTTGCGTTATCTCTTTGTTAAGCTAATCGCTATGCGAACTTGTGGCTATTGCGATATTAACATATATAGAAATTTCAAAATAAACTAAATTAATTGCGTAAATATTAAAGAAACTTTCGATATAAGAAATTTAAAAAAAAATCGGGAGACTTTTTACGGACAGCAAAGTTTACAAAACAAAAAACACTCTGTATATATGTTAACTTGTCATTTTAGAAAAAAATCGTTTCAAATAAAATCTATTCGATTGTCATGAAAAGTTTGTCAAACTTTACATGTGGCAACGATGCGTTCTCTAGAATATAGGGACATAGTACTAATTCCATTCGATTTTGATACAAGGTACTATATGTGTGTAAAATTTTAGATCTGAACTTGATCCTCCTAGTTTTAAATCTTTACTTCTAAAAAAAATCCGGCGCATTCCCGCCGTATTTGATTTATTTAAAAAATGGAAAAACCACTTTTGCGCAAAAATCGTGTACGCCTGCCAATGAAAGTTGGTATCATTCCAATCGATCCAATAGGTTAGGAGAAATCTTTGAACATACACACATCTGTACGTACATAGAGTGGTTTTGCTATAACGTGTACATATGTGCAAAAAAATCCGTCTGCGTCTGAGCAAGTTCATTCTCTGTGTTTATGGGAGTACTTATAGATATATAGTAGCTTAGCATTCAGTTTAGCGGCGTTTCGATTACGCTTTCTTCAAAAAAATTCAATATCTCCTCAAAATTGGATTAACAGGTGCAATCATGCAGATAATGCGTGTGCAGCAATGAAATTTGTACTGGATACGGGTGATTCAGATGAATACTTTTTAAGTCGGATAAGGAAACAAAAACCGATTATTTGCAATGATTTCATACTCGCAATGACTATTCTCAATGAATAAATTATTAAAAAATAATAAATAATATAAAATATTAAAATATTTTCTATTTGTAGAAAATTTATGACACCAATAGTTATTAACGAATAGGTAGCAGTAAATGGATCTTGATGAGTCATTATGTACATGTTATAGCGAAACCACTACGTACATACAGCCTTCGAAAAGTATGCCTTTTTAAAAAAAAATGAGCAAGAAATATTTTTTTGAAAAATGTATTTTTACTGTAAATTGTTCCTTATAAACCCCTCTTTAAATTAGGTATAAACCGATTGCAGTGGTATGAATACAAGAGCCGTACTAAGGAGAAAAATTATTTAATTAAACAGGCTCAAAATTATATGCTATAAATTGTATATGAGATATTACTTTTCATATTTTGTAAATTATATATTGGGAATTACGTAACCGATCCTAGAAACTGACTTAAAAGCCCAGTTCACTTTTTGATAAAAATATCCTAGACATATTTTCAGAATAATCCAGCTGTTGCAGGTTTAATGCTTACTGCGGAACATACATTTTGAAATCAATTAGTACTTCCACGAGGGCTATACGTTTTTTTTTAACAGTTCATTAGCAAATTGTACAGTTCTCAGTCAATCTCAATCAGTTAATTAATATGTTGTAACCTATTACAGATATTAATAATTTTATTTCATTCAAACTGTAAACAGAATTTTCCATGAGAAAGTTTTTCAATCGTAGAATGCCGCACTATTCAGGGTTTTCCATTTGGCTGGACAGCGATTGTACCAATGGAATCCTGTGTAGATTTCACCAGATTTTGAGCGTATTTGCGGTAGATAGAGCAGTGCTTTTTGCCCTTTATCATAGTTATGTCTGTCTTCGTGTCTTAATTGAAGTAGCCGTTGCTTGTGGACGGCAGTTGTTAACTTCAATACATATAGAGCGACGATCGGCAGTATTCTAAGTTTCTTATAATACGTCCTGCATGATATCCTTTTTGATTTACCACTGATATATCTCAGTGCTTTTTTCTGCTGCAATTTTAGCGGCTCCAGGTGAGCACAGTGTCCTCAGACTTCAATCACAGTGAGACTTTGGACTCAAACAGCGAATGATATGCTGTTAAGCTCGCTTCTTGACCGCCAATATTGGTAATTCTTTTTATAGCATTGTTCACTTTTAAGAGCTTGCCTCCCAATGTCTAGTATTGGGTTTTCCATGTTAGTCGACTGTCTGTATGAAGACCTAGAAATTTTGTTGATGACTCCGATTTTTCCCGTCTGCTCATATTGAAGATGTGTAGTTTTATAGTTTTAATGTCATTGAATACTATGTCATTAGACTTAAACTAGCATTTAACACTTTCAACGTATGACGAATGAGCTGATCTAGGTAAGTCCTTCTGTGGTTTTAGCGATTGTGGTTAATGTCGTGTCGTCAGCAAATATGACGATATGTTACAGGACGTGATCCGAGAGACATTT
>WYDF02031297.1:0-12802 GCA_009867245.2 Adranes taylori
GTTCAGAATTAGTTAAGTTCTACTACTACTAGTAGGCGATCACGGGTGCTGCTGAAGTCTTCAGCCTTCTCGACCTTGACTTAACTCATTTTGCACTTCATCTTCTCTTCACGCTATCATTCGTGCGATGAATTTGATGAGAAATTTTAATTTAATAAATCTTTAACGCTAGCTCATTCAAAATGTCATTTCAATTTAAATTAAAGGTGGGTACATACTGTTAAATTCTAATTTCAAATCTAGTGGCTTTCTGAATAATATACTGACATCTGGCGTTAAAAAATAATTTCAAAATAAGCCTTTTTTTATTAACAAACCTAAATAAGTGGTTTTTACAATTTTTATAAATTTATACTTTTTTAAAAATTTCCCTGCTTAAAATAATTTAATTTATCCATCCTCACGTTTTGATAAACTATGTTCTCATATATATATTTCACTAATACTTGTAGTTGTAATATTATCGAATATGAAACACTTCGATTACAAACGAACGCGTTTGGTATGTTCCTATCAAACCTTTCCTATCTCCCAGGCGGGCGTTTAAAATGAAAATGGCAATTATCAAAATTAATGAAAATCCTTTGGACCGTTTACGAAATCGTTTTTACCTAATATATTATCAATACACATTTTCAAAATGCTTTTAAGCTACTGCATAAAATATAACCCTAAACTCTAAGCGTCTACTACGTTTCGTTCGAAACGCATCGACAACATTATTATTATTATAGGGGGCTTTTAAATGTACATTAGGAAAATTAATATTATTGCAGGCATATAATCGGGAAATATGTTTATTTGAAATTATTTTAACAGCGCAACAAGTGAAATTTTTCAATATGTTTTTATATTAGATTTACATGAGCTGCTACAAAATATTTTTTTAATAATTTTTTTAAATCTTTATTTTAGAATTATTTACAAGTGATGTACAGTTCGTTTTTTATCACGGAATATGTTTAGAACGCGATGGACCGCGAAGTCATTTGAAAATACATTCTCATTTGGAACCTATAATATATCGAGTCCATGAATTATTTTTTATAAATTTGTTATCAAATCGCTCTTACGTACATTACTATAAGAGCAATGGAAACATTTACATGGTTTTTCGCGTGTGTGCTATCAATTGGTTCTTATGCACACAGCTATAATCGCATTCTAAACATTTATGTGGTTTTACGCCACTATGAATGTACATATGGAATCTCAAATAGGTTTTTCGTGCCAAGGTATAATAGCATTCTAAACACCTTTATGTTTTATATTGCCGGTGTGAGTACGCATGTGTAATCTTAAGTCCTTCCTTAGTGCACATATGTAATCTCATCATCGAAAACATTTGGGCAAACCGTCCTAGTTGTGTTTACATGATCTTCTCGTGTAGAATGTAAATCGCATTCTGAACGTTTAAACGGCTTTTTATCTTATGAATATGCAAATGTACCACTAAACTATTCTTTTGTGTACACGATAAATTGCATTCTAAGCATTTGTATGCACTTCCTCCAGTTTTTTCCGCTTTATTTTTTTGGATTGTTCATGCAAAACTAATTTAATACTAAATTGTAAAAAGTTTCAACTTCTAACTTACAAGCATTTAGCTTTCTGCCTTCATGCAAGCAGCAAGGGAATATTTAATTATACACGCACACATTATATGCAAGCAGTATCAGGCACATATAGTCACCACAAACATAGGCCGAGAGGGATACGCAGACAAAACTATGCATCTGCGTGGTTCATTGTTCATTATGGTTACAGCCAAAAATATGTTTTTTCATTACTTTTTCATTATAAATGAAGAGAAATAAAGTTTAAAGTAACTTTCCAGCCAAATTTTCGCCAACAAGCAATAGCATAGTTTCTTATATATAAGATCGAGTGTAAACTTGGAAACAAAAAAATTCCATAAGGCCATAATCTAGCATGGAAGCCTTTCGCATGTACGGAATGTGGTTACATAATAGCAATAAACAGAAATCTTCAAACGGACACATACTGAAATGAGGCCTTTCGAGTGTACGGAATGTGCTCTTAAATCTGCACAGACAATGAGTCTTGTAAATCATAAACGAAATCATAACGGAGTAAAGCCTCTCGAGTGTACGGAATACGGTTAGAATACTGCTGTAAAGAAAAATGTTCTAAGCCACAACCGAACTCATTCAGAAGAGAAGCCTTTCGAGTGTGCGGAATGTGACTTTAAATCTGGACACAAAGTGAGTCTTCTAAATCACAAACGAAATCATAATGGAGAAATGACCCTTGGGTATACGGAATATGGTTACAAAACTGTAGTAAAGGGAAATCTTCGAATACACAAAGAAGCTCATTCAGATAAGAAGCCTTTCGAGTGTACAGAATGTGATTACAAAACAGCAATAAAAAGAAATCTTCTAATACACAAACGAACTTATTCAGAAAGGATGGCTTTCGAGTGTGCGGAAAATGATTGTAAATCTGGACACAAAATGCGTTTTCTAAATCACAAACAACATCATAACGTAGGAAAGTCTCTCGAGTGCACAGAATGGAGTAACAAAACTGCAATTAAAACAAATGATCTATGGCACAAACGAACTCATTCAGAAGAGAATCTTTTCGATTGTACGGCATGCGATTTTGAACAAGCACACAAACTGAGTTATGTAAATCACAAACAAAATCGTACGGAGACCAGTCGCTCGAGTGTACAGAATATGGTTACAAAACTGAAGTAAAGGGAAATCTAATACACAAACCAAAATATTCAGAAAGAAACCTTTCAAATGTACGGAATGTGGTTACAACACTTTAGTCAAAAAGGAAACCGCTTGAGACAATGGAGTGTGAGTTAAAATCTGCACACAAAGTATTTCTTCTATATCACAAACGATATCATACTGGACAGAACCCATTCGATTGCACGAAATTTGGTTACAAAACTGCATAAATCTTCTAAGACACAAACCAATGAATTCAGAAAGTAAGCTTCTCGAGTGTACGGAATGTGGTTACAAAATTGTAGTAAAGGGAAATCTTCTAATACACAAAGAAACTCATTCAGTTAAAAAGCCTTTCCAGTGTACAGAATCGAAAGGCTTTTGGAAAATCTTCTAATACACAAACGAATCATACAGAAAGGATGGCTTTTGAGTGAGCGAAAAGAGACTGTAAATCTGGACACAAAGTGCGTTTTCAAAATCAAAAACAAAATCATAACGTAGGGAAGACTCTCGAGTGTACAGAATGGAGTAACAAAACTGCAAATAAGAGAAATGATCCATGACGCGAACGAATACATTCAGAAGAGAAACTTTTCGAGTGTATCGAATGTGACATTGAATCTGCACACAAAGTGAGTTTTGTGTGCAGTAAATCACAAACAAAATTATACGGAGAGCAGCCGCTCGACTGTATGGAATATGGTTACAAAACTACAGTAAAGGGAAATCTTCTAATACATTAACAAAAACTATTCAGAAAGAAACCATTCAAATATACGGAATATGGTTATAACGCATTGTGACTTTAAATCTGCACAGCAAGTAATTGTTCTAAATCACAAAAGATATCCTACCGGAGAGAAACTCTTCGAATGCATGAAAAATGGTACAAATCTGCATAAATTTTCTAAGACCTAAACAAATTCAATCAGAATATAAGCTTCTCGGGTGTGTGGAATGTGGTTACAAAACTGCAGTAACGGGAAATCTTCTAATACACAAACGAACTCATTCAGAAAGGATGGAGTTCGAGTGTGCGGAAAGTGACTGTAAACCTGGACACAAAACTGCAATTAAGAAAAATGATCTATGACACAAATGAACTCATCCAGAAGAGAATCTTTTCGATTGTACGGAATGCGACCTTGAACCTGCACACAAAGTGAGTTTTGTAAATCACAATTAAAATTATACGGAGAGCAGTAGCTCAATTGTACGGAATATGGTTAGAAAACTGCAGTAAACGGAAGTCTTCTAATACATAAACCAAACTATTCAGAAAGAAACTTTTGAAATGTACGGAATGTGGCTATAAAACGGTACTGAAAGTAAATCTTCTAATATACAAACGCACTCAGTCAAAAAAGAAACCTCTTGAGTGTACCGGAGTGTGACTTTAAATCTGCATACAAAGTAATTCTTCTAAATCACAAACGATATCATACCGGAGAGAACCCTTTTGAATGGACGAAATGTGGTTACAAAATTGCATAAATTTTCCCAAACAAATTCATTAAGGAGAAAAGTTTCTCGAATGTACAGAATGTGGTTACAAAACTGTAGTAAAGGGAAATGAGAAATCTTCTAATACACAAACGAATGCACGGAATGTGGTTACAAAACTGCAGTACAGGGAAATCTTCTAAGGTACAAACAAACAAATTCAGAAAAGCAGCCTCTTTTGTGTACGGAATGTGGGTACAAAACTGCAGTAAATCATCTAATACACAAACTAATTCATTCAGATAACAAGCCTTTCACATTTACGGAATGTGGTTACAAAATAGCAATAAACAGAAATCTTCAAATTGACACATTCAGAACTAAGACCTTCTGAGTGTACGGAATATGCCCTTAAATCTGCACAGACAATGAGTCTTCTAATTCACAAACGAAATCATAACGAAGAGAAGCCTCTCTAGTGTACGGAATGCGGCTACAATACTGCAGTAAAGAAAATGTTCTAAGACACAAATGAACTCATTTAGAAGAGAAGCCTTTTGAGTGTACGGAATGTGACCTTAAATATGGACACAATGTGAGTCTTCTAAATCACAATTGAAATCATAATGGATGAGTGACCCTTGAGTGTACGGAATGTGGTTACAAAACACCAATGAAAAGAAATCTTCTAATACACAAACGAACTCATTCAGAAAGGTTGGCTTTTGAGTGTGCGGAAAGTGGCTGTAAATCTGGACACAAAGTGAGTTTTCTAAATTACAAACGAAATCATAACAAGGTAAGTTGTATGAGAAGAATGTTCGGACTAGATAGGAATACGCTTAATGGTATTGGTCTGCAAGAAGTAGGTAAATTTAAAATATGGACTAGCGGTGTAAAAATGATGATAAACTTTGAGGGGAAAATCCTGAGTGATGAAAGGTACAGATTATGTAAAGAAGTGTACATGGATGGAATGATGAAAGTAAGAAAGGAAGAATGTGTGAATGAATGGATTAAGAGCAGAATGAGTGTGAACGAGAGGGTTGGATGGTCTACAAGTAGGTGGTTGGAGTTGATGTTGATAGGTGTGCAAAGAGTGAATGAGAGTATAGAAAGAATGAAGAATGTAGAAAGGCAAGAACGTGAAAGCAAAATTGAGTGTAGTAGATATAATAATAGATATAGATGGATTATGAGAGAAGATGGAATGAGTATTTCCTAGCAGATTTAAGTATGGGTGAGAAAAGATTGATTGCGAGGTTTAGGTGTGGTAATGAAGAAGGGGTAAATAAATTTTGGATGAATGAACAAGAAAGAATGTGTAGAATATATGGTAGGGAACAGAAAATGTGGAGCCACTGGGTAAGGGAGTGTGATGGGATAAGATGGTTGGATAGAGAAAGGCAATTGGGGGATAACTGGAGGCTAAGGTTAGGGATAGAGGGAAAAGGTTTAGAATTAATGAAGAGAATTTAGGAGGAAATGAAAAAAAAGAAAGTAAAGAGAAGTGTGTAATATGTAAATAAAAGCCTTGCCTTCTGCCGATGGCCATTTTTATAATGATAGATTAAGTTAATATATACTGTTTGTTGTTTATTTGTTTATGTAGGAATTATGTTTGGTTTGTTATGTTTATATGCCAATTAAGGTTTTATTTATTTATCAAATAACTATTGGTTAAAACCTGGAAAATGTTGACTTCGACTTCTAAACAACTGTTACTTAATTTTCATCGGTTGGAAAATAAATTTTCCAATTTGCATCTCTATAGTTGGAATTTCTATATTATGTTGTAGTTCATTTCCGCGGAAATTCTCATTTCGGAGTTTCGTTGTAATGAATAATCTGAGTATTTTGCGGTCATTGGAATGGCATTTGTTAATTATGTCCGAATACATATTAAATACCTATACTTCGCGTATATTTCAATTCTAATTTGCGATAATTATAATGTCTGTCATCTGCAAATATTCGCACGCTTGAGTTGAATGTTAATACATATATATATATATATGCGGTTGAATAAATAGTCTTTTTAATATAATTAATTAAATGAGATACAATTTGCATTATACGAACTTTTTTTTGTTCCTTTTTGTTTTACGTAGGAAGAGGAGAAACCTTCAAAAGGCGAAGGATGGCCGTGCATCCAACAGTGTGGCATTTCTACCGCACTAAAACTCCACTTCCCCTATTGGGTTGGTATATATAGTTAGGGAGATTGGAGAGTTTATTTATAGGAGCCTTTAGGATTTATCATCCTCTTCAGCCTAGGATATTTAAGAGATATTCTGGGGGTTCCTGCATGGTTTGTATAATTCGAGCTGACGGATGTGGTGAGGGTCTGCTACGGTGATTTGTTATGGTGATGGTGGGCTTTCCATTCGGAAAGAAGATTTTGGTGGGCTAACGTGTTGTTTTCTGTATAACGAAGGCGTTTCGATAAGTCTAATATATACACTATATCCTCGATATTTCAAGTGAACAATATTCACTCGGAATTAAACACCAATAAATTACACACTAGCGTGAACATTTGTAATGTTACTTATAAAATACATAAGTAATAAACTTAAAAGTTATTATAAATTACATAGCAACCCTTTTAGTAACTTTCTGTAAAACCCTTGTATTGTGATTAGAAGAAACTTTTTGACGCAACAATTATAATTCACAAGAGATATTATATGTATCAACTTAATGGAACGAAACATGAAATAAAAAGCAAAATGAACCTAAGCATCAATCATTTTTACATTGTCTGTTACGTTTAGGTTATTAACTTCCTCATTTAATTTCGTTTGAATTATCTAATTTTGATAAATGATTGGGTTTTTTTAATAAAATTCACAATTACTTAAAAAATACATGCAATAGGATACAAGAGTGTCAAAACTTAATTTATGATTGATTAAATGATTTTTAGAAAGTAAAATTTGTGCGGATAAAAAACTGAGGTCAAGTTTGATAGCAAAAAAGTATCAGTATAACTTATTCTGAAATTATTGGAGAGCAATTTAAAACAATATATCTAAAGAGCGAACAAACTGTCTCATGTCCTCTTAGATATTGACAAACGGAAAGAGATAAATCAAGCCTGGGTGGAATATAAATGAAATACTAATAGGAGAGATAGGGACATATTGATACAAAGGGCACATAACGGTCAACTTCAGTATTGCTTCCCCTACATAAGAAAGGAAGAGAAACAGTCTGCGAAAACTAACGTCTGATAGCCGTGATCTCACATTCTAGCAAAATTATGTTGCACATTCTTCCAGCTACATTAAATAGCTCCAGAACAAGCCTGATTTGTGAATGGACGGGGTACTCGAGAACAAATTTTTAATGAGAGGCAGCTTATAAAAAAGGACCGAGAATACTCGGTACTGATGTATCTGTGCTTTGTAGAAAGCGTTTGATAACATTTTTTGATCCAGACTATGGATGACTTTAGCAGAATTAGGAATACCATGTCATCTTATCACTCTCGTCAAACGCCTGTGTGAGAATCCGTAGGCGATCGTTAGCATCGATAAACATTTCCCGATAAATGTTGCATTAAGGAAGGCGTGCGTTACAGCTACGTACTTTCAACTCTCCTCTACAACATCTATAGCGAAGTAGCGATGCGGCCCACTTTGGAGAACTGGAGCGTAGGTGCGAAGATTGGTGGAATGCGCTTTTCAAATCTTCGATTTGCGGATGATATTCTTCTAATAGCTAAGAGCACTGAAAGAGCTTTTAGGGTTTTCTCAAAACCTGGAAGACGTAAACCAAGGCTATGGGCTGAAAATAAATGCAAACAAGACGAAAGTCTTGATAATAGACCGAGAGTACGAAAATCGGCAAACAACCTACAAAAATAGGGAATATTGAAGTCATCGAAAAATTTGTGTGTTTGGGCTCCATGCATTTGCGGATTGGAAATAAAACGTCGAATTGAAATTGCCCGCTCGGCCACGATAAAACTAACAAAAATATGGAAAGATCTAAATATCACTAGGAGAATGGAGGCAAGCTTTGGTAAACGCCCTAGCTTTCCTGTTTTCTTTTTGTACGCTTCAGAGATCTGGATAATGCATTCTAACGACAAGAGACGAATAGATGCGTTTGACGTGTGTGTCTAACGCAGAATGTTGCGAGCTCCCTGGACGGCTATAAGAACAAAGGTCTCCAGCTTAAATAAAGTCGAACCCGTACAAAGATTGTCATCGATGCCATATGGATGAATTTTGAAATTTTTTGTACACATTTATCGACATGACAGGATGGAAAAACTTGTTGTACGGGAAAGACCGGAAGGGAAAAGGAAACGAGACCAATCCTCAACTCCGTAGTGCGATATTATTTCGAAACTGACAGAAACAAGTTTCACTAAAGCTGCTCGCCAAGCAAACGATCGAGAGACTTAAAAATCAACTATTCAACGAATAATACTGAGATTATAATAATGCTCTATTCAACATCAACATTCAGCAGTAGTCACCACACATCGGTCACAACGTAGGATGAAGAACAAGAAATTGATTTTATAAAAAAATTGTTTTTAATCGGTGTAGAGTATTTATCAAATAATTAAAGTTGCATATAATCTAAACCACATATAAATCCAATTTGTTAGGTTTTTCGATTTATTCAATCATCATTAGACTAGATTCTACAATAAATAAACACCAAATAACAATTACATGTATTTAATAATATTATTTAACTGACTCTAATAAACTATTGCATGAAAAAGTGAGGTTTAAATTTAATTAAGTTTTTTCGATAATTAGATAACATTTTCAATCAATATTGACATTAACTTTCAAATAAAAATAACTATAAATATAATGTAACAATAAATACAAAATTTAACATACAAAATCATATATGAGAGACCACAAAGGTAGAAAAAATTCCGATGAAAATTTTTGGGTGGATGGCCATTTCTGTTATAAGGTATTTAAGCTTTATCAACACCCTCTTTTTACAGAACATCATTGTATTTGCATTAGTGAATATACATTAACTCCGTTCTGAACCTATCATCGGACAAATATTGTTTGATTGATAACTCTATATATATTACATGTATTCGAGCTGTCATTTACAAGGTATTTTTAGGTTAAATATTAATATTTATTTAACCTAAAAACACCTTGTAAATAACAGCTCGCATATTATATAATAACATTTATTTGATTAAGTAACATTTTTCAGTAAAGAAATTTTCATTTTTGTATACCACTGATTTTTAACTAACGTTTAACATTGATCCTTCTTAATGTTTTGTGCCTATTTTGTGCCATGTAACACCCGTTACATGGCACAAAACAGTTTTTATTATTTTGTAACTCTATGTAGCGGGCAGTAGGGGACACCGGGGTTGGTAGTGACATACGGTTTTGTACTCGCTCAATAGATGTCATGGCATACTCACGGAAAAGCCGCGTAAAGTCACGACAAAGCCACAGCAAAGTCACAGAAACGTCACAGCAGAGTCACGGCAAAGTCATGGCAAAGTCAAGAGAATGTCACACCAAAGTCACAGCAAAGTCACGGAAAAGTCACCGTAAAATCACTGCAAACATCAAAAAGTCGAGGCAAAATCATGGCAAAGTCACGGAAAATTCAAGGCAAAGTCACGACAAAGTCCTGGCAAAGTCACGGCAAAGTCACGGCAAAATCAGGGTAAGGTCACTGCAAAGTCACATCAAAAAGTAACATCAAACTTTCTCGGCAATGTACCGGCAACGTCACTGCAACGCCACGAAAATGTCACGGAAATGTCACGGCAAGGTCACGACAAAGTCAGGACACTGCCAGGGAAAAGTCACGGGAAAGTCACAGTAAACTCACTCCAAAGTCACATAAAAAAGAAACATAAAAAATTCTCGGAAAAGTACCGGCAACGTCACAGCAAAATCACGGAAAAGTCACAGCAAAGTCACGACGAAGTCACGACAAAGGCACGGAAAAGTCAAGGCAAAGTCACAGCAAAGTCACGGCAAAGTGACGGCAACGTCACGTCATTGAAAAAATTCCGTTTGCCTATGGTCTTTAGACCATGGTATTTAGAATCGCTGCTTGCGGCGAAGGAATGCGCCGTAGAAACATATGGGGGCCAGGTGTGGGGCAAATCATCGATTTGCATTTTCTAGCATAAAAAAAAATTGCTAGAAAATGCAAATAATTCTATTTGAAATTTAACATAGTATATACGTATATAGTGATGTGTTGTGGAAACAAAATTGAAATCGATATAATCACAAGCTTCTTTTCGGAAAAGATAAAACACGAAATTGTTTCGAATCATGTAAATAGATACATAAAAAAGGCGCACTCTCTCACATTTATTATTTTTATCGGTTTAAATTTATATTGACCCTAGAAGATGGGCTTAAAATAGAGCCCATATATTTCACGTTCGTTCACGCATAGCAAATAGCTTAGGGTATCATCCTTTATATTAAATAACAAATATAACTTTTTAAGCGACATGGCGTAGTTTTAGGTGTGGTAATTTTAGTTTGCTACAGCAATACTCCAAAAAATTATTAATGTACAACTAAAGTCTAAGTAATTCTTCCAAATCCGCTGTCATGGAACAACTATTGAGAATATAGTTGTGCTAATTGAAGTAGCTACAGGAATTACAATAAAATGAGATAAGATAGTGATCACGGAAAGAAATTAGTTTTTGCAACTGTCAACAGAACAAACACACTAGAGTGATTTAAAAACGAAATAGAAAAAGCACCTGAATGTCTTTAACAACCCAAAAAAAAACAACTAAAACTCACACGTCAAATTATTAATCATTGTTCAATCCCACAAAAATTGTTGAATTAGAAATTCTTTGGGAGAAGTCCAATAAACGACTGACTTGGTATATAGGTCAATTGTTCATAGGGTCGAGGCAATTCCAAGCATAGGAAGAACGATGTCATTAATTCAGGTAATCGTAGAAAATGTGTAAGATGTGATCTAGAAACAATTACTAGCTGAAGAATTAAAGTTGCTTTATGCACATTGCCCTCAGAAATAAAGAAAATACATCATCCTTCCTAGAAAATATTAACAAATTGCTAGCAACTTTAACGGAAAATTGTCACAGAGCAGTTGTTGCATTTTATTAACCTATCCATACAATTATGTAAAAAAAATGTTCAAGCTAAATAATAAAAACAACTAAACATCAATGATGCTAGATCAAACAAAATTAACGATACAATATTTAAGCTGAATAATATTCAGGTTGAACAATCTTAGTAAGTGATGCTTAGACCGATTAAATCATGTTTCAAAAGCAAAATAATTAGCATTTAAAGGAACTACGAAAATAATAATAAGAAATATATCAAAGAAGGAACAAGAAAACGAAATTGCCAAAAAACATCCCAGTCAGACAACAGAATAATATATGATGAATAATATTTTACACAGAAAACAGGTAAAGCTCTCCAATTACAAAACAGTCTGATTATGTATCTCCATCATTTAATGTTTTAACTATCTGTTATTTGCATTTTTGAGTATACTAATTGCATTTTCAAAAACAACTTAGCAATTGACCTTATAAATTTTAATACTTGCAACATAATGGTGAATGCGTCGGGTAATATATAAGTTGTGAACCAAAGACTACACCATTTTATAATATTAGGTGACGATAAACATGAATTAAAAAAAATGTAAACTGCATGTTCTATTGATATAAAAGATTTTTAAAATGTTTAAAAGAATGTTGTATCACCTGACAAAAATTGTGCTCGCATCAAGCTTTCCATGTACTTTTTATTATGTGAAACAATCAATTACATTTTATTTATAATTTTAACGCACAACAATTTGAATATTAGTTCGAAAGATTAATAGATTTGTCAAATTTTGGAGTATTTGATTCTCTTTCAAATTATGGAAACAGAGTTTTTGTATCTTCTTCAAGTTAGCTGATATTATCAAAAATACCGGTTAAAAGATAATCTTTCTAAAAAGGCCATTTGAAGAATTTGTTTTCATTGATCCACAATTTTTCTATTGTTTTTGTAACATATAAATAATTACTTATTATTGTCTATATGTTGAAAGTTAATTTCAACGGATAAATATTTTGAAATGCGTTAAAATGATTATTCTATATATTAAATAACATAAATAACGTTATAAGAGACAAGAAGAGTTTTAGCTGTAGTACTCTTAGTTTATTAAAACAAAATCCTGGACAAAAAACTAATGTACAATTAAAGTCTAAGTAATTCTACCTAATCAAACAAAATTAACGAACAACTATCGAGAATATTGTTGTATGAATTGAAGTAACTACAGGAATAACAAATTAGAAGTGATAAGATAGTGATTACGGAAAGAAATAAATTTATACCAGTGACAAGAGAACAAATACACGAGAATAATTTAAAAACGAAATAGCATGTGTTTGACAACCAATGTGTTAGAAACTCCTCCGAGCTTACACCTCTGTATATAAGAGGTATGCCTGAGTATGCTCTCTGGTCGGACTATGGAAAATAAGATGAGGATAGAAGAAATAGGTACGAACTGGAGGAAAGAAGATCAAAAAATGCGTAGGATGTGCGGTAGAATGAAGCAAACACGGGAAGTGGATTTGTGGAAGTGGATTTAGTATTGTTCTTGGT
>WYDF02031308.1:0-12802 GCA_009867245.2 Adranes taylori
TTTTTTATAATATAGGCGTAGGGATCATCTTGGGACAGTGGGATTAATTCAAGGATATCTTGGAGATCCTCAGGAGGTTCCTGCATGGTTTGGATTAGCAATAAACATGCAAAAAGAACGTTCGTGAAAAATCATGAGGCATTCTATAAAACTGGAGACACACAAATATTTCCAGCCATGTCGGGTAGTTTCCGCTTTTTAATATTGTCTTTAGAGTTTTCACTTAAATATTTAATATTTGTATCTGAAATGTTCTATGATGATGACAAAATGTTCTGAAGAACATTTTAGTGGTATTTATAAAGTAATTTTTTTATATATTTCGTCTTTAAATCAAGCACTTTATAGTAGAATGAACATGCGCTATAGAATATTTATGAATATTTAAAACTAATGTAGTTGGGCACCTTAAATAAAATAGCATCTATCTATTAATACTACAAACAAAATTATATAAATGTTTTTGTTTAAATGTAATACGATAATAGATGACTAGCGCTAGTGCTTTTCCACCGACGAAAAACTAATATATTATTAAAATAATCGTTTGTTTTATTAATTTGATTATTGATTTATTGATTACACCGTATAAAGGAATTTTTTATTCTGTAGTATGTATTAACTTAGTGAAATGGTTGTAAAATTTTAATATTCGTACTCTGACATTTGCTGTGATTTTTATATGACTGATTATAAGATACAAATATGGGTCAGGATTTTTTGACTAGAACTCGTACTAGACCGCTTTAAAATTGGCCAGCTATGCTTTGAAAGCCTTTCCGCGAGTACCTTACAGTGGTATTCCCACCTTAAAAGTCATACTTAACCACGCGCTACAAGGAGTCAACATATCTGATAAAAAATGTCACTTCTTTGCGACATTTAACGAGAATCTTTTTGATTTCGCGCAAAAATATGATATCTAGATTTACCAGCCGGTTATCTATGGCTCGCAACTGTAGAAGAAGAACTATCTGGCATTAGAAAGAAATGAAACGTGGATTAACGACGATTTACCTCCTGGAAGAGAAGCTATTGCAGGGGTTTTAAAAAGGGACATAATGGTAATGAACAAGTTGAACAATATCGAAGCAGATTAGTTGCTCGTGGTTTTAATCAAACACCAGGATATGATTATAACGAGACATACTCTCTTAGATTGGCGCACCCAATGGGGGGTTAGAACCCCCGCCCAAGATAATGAACTTATTAGCTTCAACTAGGTAATACTGCCTTGATCGATCAGATTGGATCAAAAGTTATTAAAAGTCAAGTGTCAAGTACAGAAGATGTGTTTTTGTTATCTTGTCTAATTCTATATTATTTTGTGCATCAATTAATATCAATGCTCCCCTCCGGGAAAAAGCTCAGATCCGTAGTTCCTAAAATCAAGAAGATTCCATGGTTTTCGGAACTTTAAGTCTCTTCTAAATTTTCCACTTCCGTTATCAACAGAATGCGCACCGGCTACGCACTTTTTACAGCACACATGTCTAGAATCGGGATCAATCCAGACCCATTATGTTCTTGTAGTCAGTACGGCGATATTAACCATATATTTTTCGACTGTCTACAAAACTGAATAAATATAGAACTTTTGCGCTTTTTCCTTCTCAACCTTCATATAGCAGCTCCTTTTCACGTTGACAACAGCTCCTTTGTAATTTATCCAAGGATGTATGTAAGTGTATTGTAGAATTCTTGAGATCTAGGTCCTCAAGTTATAAATTGATTTAATAAAAAAAAAAAGATTAAAAATGGATAAAACATGAATAGAAATAAAAAGAAAACAATGAATAACAAAATACAAAAATAAAATCAAATCATTTATCCTCAAAATTCAAACGGTAAATAAAAATAAAAAACAGGTTTCGCAATTATAAAAGACCCTAGTACAATCTTCACTAACAGCTCGCCTCAGATTTTTACGGTAATCATCAAGTAACAAGAATCGTCAAAACTTGCAGTCGGTGATAGGCCCAAGAAGGTGAAAACATGCAGACTTAAAATAATCCTGTGACAAATTAATATCAAAGTTTTGTGTTCAATATATTCAATGTATATAGTCTAAACTGTATTGTCGCGGTTTAAGTATAAATTTTTCTGTGTGTTTTAAGACTTTAACCGAAACTATTTATTTGCGGAAATCAGAAAAGTAATACAAAATGGAATACATAAGTATAACAAGAATCTGAACCTGAAAATAGTTTTATTCAATTGTGTTTATACCAATCATTTTCATTAATACGAGGATTATTAGTTGGTCCTAAATTATTTGTTATATTCTTTTATAATAATTCATTATAAATACAAACAAATTCTGGTCGTCGTAATTTGGAATTTGTACTTTATTTGTTTACTCAAATATTTTGAACATACTTAGTTTTATCGAGATCATCGTCATTCAGCCATTACGCATATTGTTTGTAACTGTGAAATGTTTTTATTCACTTTTTCTCTAGATTCTTGAACCGGGGTCTGCTTCGAGACTCATCGGTATCATCCGTATTGATAAGAATCTATATAGACATTTTGAGGTTATGTTTTATTAATATTAATTTTTAACGATAGATGACGCTCCAAAAATAAGTAGATTCACGTTGGTAGTTCTAAAAGAAACTAGATTTAAAAATAAAGGTGGGTACACACTTGTATATAATTAAGTCTTCATTTGCAATAACACCAGATATGAATACTCTCATGTGATTTGACTAAAATCGGAGGAGAGACAGCATGACGTTTTAGAACGAATCGAGTCAAGGTTTGGGCGATTGGTTGGAATTGGTAGTCGGCAACTACTAATAATGATGATTGTATTATCATGGAAAAGGTACTCTGGTAGTTGAAGCCATAATTAATGAAATAGAAACAAATATTTCTAGGTTTCAATAATTTATTGGTTATTAAAATTATGAGTGTTGCTTTTAAAATCATTTTATACATAAAATGTGTTTTCTTAAACTTATTAAGAAAATAAAATATAACAACTTTTTCATCATTCTTAAAACTACATTATTTTATAATAATTGAATATGTTTGCCAATAATTTATTTACAATATCAGATTTAGTAATTAGCTACATTTATAATAGATTTCACATTTTTTTTTGTTATTTATCTTACTTAAAATTAAGGTGGATGGTGGCATATTTACAAGCAAGATTTCATCACATCAATATTATAAAATTGATTGTAAAAAAATGATAACATCTAGACACATTAAATACTTATATCCTATACTATAATATCATAAAGTGATTACCAAATGTTTTGTGATTTCCATTTGTACCCATAATACTTTGTTTAAAAAAAAATTAAAATTTTTATTAGATCATTTATACTTAAATATATACATAAGTATATATCACATAACCTTTATTAGCCTAATAAGCACGTAAGTATATAACAAAATTAAATACACTACATGTAACCATAATATTCCAAAATAAACAAAACATTTTCTAAAACTAAAATTTTCACAATCCAAATTTTCAAATCATTCATGGACGACGACCAATTGGGAGAATAAATAATAAAAATAAAATTAATGAAACGAAATCGTCTAACTCGTTACTGGTTATTTATTATGCCTAAACGTTTTCGATCACGCCGTGATCATCCTCAGAGGTGTACAAGAAAACTTCAAAATGAACAAACTAATTACTAGATAAAATTACAAATAACAATAGAAATAACTTAAACAGAAACTTCGAAATAATTTCCAAACATTAAATAGTGTAAATGTAACAAAAGTGAAAATGAGTAACAAAGTTTTCCTTAACGTTCTCATGATCTGACTCTAACAAATGGTTTGCGAAAGTTGACTATGATTTTAAATTTGTGACATCGGAAACTATGTTTGTATTAACTACGAAAATTAGTAATCTACCTAACTTACTTTTCCGTACATCTGTACATTCTTTTGACCAGTGATCCCATCTTTTATTTGCATTTTCGCAAATTCTTTCCATTTCATCCATTGAACTTCTTTAATATCTATAAACTCTTCTCACTCATACCCAATCTTGTTTTCACATATACAGGCATCTTTCTTTCATCTATAATGTGTACATATCTGCTATTATATCTAGACTTCTTTAATTTAATATCTTTTTCTTATATGTCAATTTGTTTCATTCAAGTTTCTATTTAAATCTCACTTAACTACCCCTCTCTTCCAACAATCTAATCATCAACCATTCTTATGTTCGCGTACTGTTTTTGTTATGCCAATACCATTTTGAACCATCTACATCTTTCTTTCTCTTCTGCCCATCCTTCACCACTATATCTTCGACAAGCTGTAACACTTTTCATTTGTACTTTAACATCTTTAATCCAACATTTTTAGCTCTTCAAATCTGATACCGGATTAACATTAATTCAATTAATTAGCGATTGCAATAAGCAATTCTCTAATAATTCATCAATTGAATGAGTAATCCTCTAATGTAATAGAAATTAACTAATCGAACCTAATTCAATTCTTCAAACAAATATAATTTAACAAATCCACCAATCAATGTAATAACAATTAATTAAATCGATAAAATAAGTATAAATTGGTAAATATAATTTTAATACGCTGAGAATAAAGATTTCATATCCCGTGTAAAACATCAAATAAAGCCGCTTGTACGGAAAATAATGCAAATGAAAAATACATTTTCACAGATAGCAATTTCCGTATCAGGAGATTTATTTTACGAACGCTTTTTATTATTGTTAGTTTTTTAACTGAAAAAAGCGTTTAACTTCTATTTCCCTTACTCATTTTTAATAGGCACATTTTTAAGTTACACTTTGCACCCTTTTGTTCTTTGACCGAATATGATTGGATATTAGTTCCAGGCATTTTAGCAGAAGGAGTTTCAATGCAATGCTTCTAAGATTTTAACCGCATGAAGCTACCAATCACTGTTTTGAAAGTAGCATCTCTTACATTTTCTTATATTTTCGTCACGAAGGCAATGCAACTTTAATCCTTAGAAATCTCAACGAATCAATAAGGAATTTTTCTATTGGTCGGAAGTAGAAATTTCGTAAAATTTTATGGCAGAAGCTTCCGTCAAACTACGCCCATCTTGTCGGCGAGTCACGTAAAGTGACACTAGCTAGCTGATCCGTTTAAAAATCTCATTATTTTGCAACATATGTTTTGCAATCTTTAAAACATGAATCTTGCATGACCATTTCATTATTTTTGACACAACATGTGACCTAGCCTCGGTTTAGATCTGGAAATGTCACCCATTGAGCCGTTATTTTAAGAAGAGGTATGAGAAAATAATTTGAGAACCTCTGACTTAACTAAAATTTAATGAATTGACCAGAAAAGAATATATTTTTGGTTATTTGTTTTTCCAGTATTACTTTGAAGTACATAATTATTTACAACAATTAATTACGTATCAATTATATTAACACAATTTAAAATGCTGTAAATACAAATAAACTAATTATTCTCCACGACTAGTTTTGAGGTAACAGCCTCATCGTTATATGGTTGGACGCTAAATGATTTGTTTTGACGTTTGATTATAGTTGTGTTCCTCCTAGTTTGTTCTCAGTTTCTCTCCTCAGTTTTTTGCTACGTGCTATTTCCACCGTTGTAATGTTTTGTTGTTTTGCTTCTCTTATTTTCTGGTTGTGATGTAATTTTTAGTTGGTCTGTTTTTTTTGTGACATTACAACCAGAAAATAAAATAAATAAAAGAACAAAACGGTGGAAATAGTACAGAGCAATAAAGCAACGGTGGAAATAGTAGAGAGCAACAAAGGAGCAAGGGAAACCGACAACGACCGAAGATGGATACATCTATAACTAAACGTCAAAACAAATTAGATAGCATCTGACGACGAGGCTGTCGCTTCGAAACAAGTCGTGCAAAATAACAAATTAGTGATTCCGGTACGTAAATTTATCTTTAATTAATTTATTATGGATCACATTATGAAACAATAGTCAAAATAAAAAATACTATGAAATGAAATCACAAACAGATGTATTCATCTAATACCTCGATGCGTTTTCATGTTTTATGGTAATAGATTGAGGAAAATAATATAAATATAAAGTTACCTATTTTAATATTATTTTTGTTTTATATTATATTTGATATATTATGTCTAAACAAATTGGACTTAATACTTTTGATGGCAATTCTATTTTGCATTCTATGTTTTTTAATTTACATAGTTATAAAAATATTTACATATGAACTAAAAGTTATCTCAGAGTGTTGTAATTCCTGACGTGCAATTAGTAATAAAATTTGTTTAATCAGAGGTGTAATTTTCGTTTTCTGAAAACTGGGTAGAAAAAATTAGCAAGACTACCTTAAACTTAAATTAAATTATGCGTCATTAAAAACATGTTTATTGTTTACGCCATTTACCACATACTGAAAATTAGAAGTGTTACGTCTTTTTATCACACGCCCTAAAGATTCAATATGTTTGGAGGCTATATAGAAATATGTGGGTCTAGTTTGATCAGTTTGACCCCATATTGAAATTAAAATAGTCCCATTAAAATTACAACCTGGACGCTTGGCTAATAATAGCGTTTATTTAGCTTATGAATCTCATAAAATGATAAATATTTCCTGCCGTAACATTTCCCGTGTATAATGTTACGTCAAAATAGATATTAGACGTATTTACTTCTGAGCATTCTAATGTAAAGATCTTTAAATATTTTAAATAGATAATCTAAGGGAAAGAGAATATACACGCATGTCGTATGTAACCCGCGTAAGAAGTTAGGAATTAAGTGCACTTTGTCGATGGCCAAGGGGAAAAAATTTACCGCGGCGAGAAATAAATTAATAGCAAAGGATGCTTCTGTATGTTAGAAAGAGAGAGATAATTGAAAAAATAATTTAGTGATAGGGTTTTTAAAAATCAGGAGTGTGAGACGCAACAAAGTTTGCCAGAAGCTTATTTTGCGAAGCGGCGACACGGTTAACCGAGAATCTTAACGCGGACGTACATAATTGTTCAGAATTTTATTAGGAGTTGAGAAGTTTATTTTAAAGTATGTGTATTGTTCTCGGTCATTTTTATTCTGAGAATTATGGCTATAGTACAAATGTGAGTAGTAATTTTATTTATTATAAAACAGATGATTGCGAAATTGAAACATCTTAAGTTTCTTTGATTTTATTTTGAATAACTAATTATAATTAATGTAACTAATTGTCAATTAATATAAAGCTAACAAATGTGAAACTTATTTAAATGTCATTACTATGCTCTTTCATTGATGTGTTTGATGACTAACGACTAAAGCTAATAAAAACCTAATGACTAACGGACTATTTAATAGAGTTGATGTTTATTTTATTTATAGAAATTTCTCAAAACCAAATTATTTTCATTGCAAATAGATTAGTTTAAAATCATATTGAGTTTTATTTAAATTGTATCTAATTAATTCATGGGCCGTACTTACTTTATAAAGATTGAATCTTTGGCTTTAATAAAGCAACGAGCCATAACTTATTAGTTAATTATAAATTCTATTAGTGTACATGTACATCTTAAAGCACCCAAATAATATTTTATTAATTTTGACTATGCTCTAACTTAACTATTGCTCTACGTTTGAATTGTGTGTGTTTTGACTAGAAAGCTAACGTGACAATAATGTTGTTGTCATTGAATGTTGCATGGATAATTTTTTAAGATTTTAGAAGTTATGATTAGGGAAGTATTGAAGGTTGTCTAGCTAACACCATTTTAAAGATATTGAAGAAGTTAAAATATATGAAACTACTACAGAATGTTCAACAACTTAAATTCGAGAGAGATCTCTTATTATGAGGGTCATGCTTAATTTTTCTAATTTACATAATTTTTTTAATTTTAAAATAATGCAATTTTGTATTACTCAAATTATTCACAATCGTTCCTTTCTTCAACTTCCTTGTATTGCTTAAGAATTAAAGGACCTTTAGATAAACACATTTAATTAAAAAGTTGGGCTATTTGTAAAGCTATTATCGAGAACATAGACCATAAATCTCACATACCAGCATATTATATAGAAGACGAAGTCAGAAACTTAGATAGAAGTCAATAACAGTACTTTGTGGAAACCATTGATATAATCGAATGGAAGAATATGTATATGTATGTAGGTGTTCATTTTGAAAATTGTGATGAAAAGGATATTATAAGAATTAGTTTAAAAATTGAGGCAATGTGGACACGTGTTTCTGGCATAGGATAAGTTAGCCGTTATCAACACCTCTTATTTCAAATATAGGCGCAAGATCTCATTGTATCGAACTACGAATTCGATAATGAACCTTAGACTATGAATGCCTCGACAACTATTTTTTAAGGTAAATTCTACTTACATTCTTCATTGGAATATATATATATATATATATATATATAGATTTGTTTATATTATTTACATTATGATCATAACTATTGATAGGTCTATAGTGGTTTTATGACTAAAAAATTATGCCCTTCTATCTATAGACAAACAGGTTTAACGGACTGTCCCTCGCCTTATTAATCCGTTGATGTGAGGTTCGACCGTACTTACTTTGTGATTTACCAGGTCAGTAGTATGATCTGCTTTCATTTATGATCTCAGAATTTTATTTTGCTTCAATATGGTAACCTAGTACCACTCTAACCTCCATAATTCCATAATGAACTGGTCGTCTGTACGTTTGAAGGTGATCCGAAAGGGTTGAAACTATAGTAACAATTTAACCATTCTACAGTAAATGGTAAATCACGAAGTAAATTATTTTCGTCCGCCAAGTGCTAATTATGAGTTCTTTTTACACATATTGGAGGTTGTATGCGGATAAAATACAAAATTCAACACCAAATCGAATGTTAATTACAATACGCGTAATGATCTCACAAATTTATTTACCTATTTTGGTTTCTGCACTAAGATCAAACAAAATACTAGGCCATTAAATTATTTAGAAAATATTTTTGTAAATTTAGATGAGAATAAGTTCTCGTAATGGACCCAGAAATCACCGAGCATAATGATCCAATGATTGACATTCTAAAATTAGAGGTTCTCTCTCCTCCTCTTCTTTCCATTATCCTCCAAAGGATGTAGTGACACCATTTATATTTCATTCAGCAGTTGATTCCATGCTTGCCTATCTTGTGCAATTCTTTCGGCATCATGCAGTCTCATATTTATTAAGGGTTTTTTTTGGTCTACACATCTAGTTGGAGATCTGCTGCCTCTTGGGCGTTTTCCTTCTAGTTTACCTTCTATGATTAGTCGTTCCATTGTTCCTGATCTTCTAGATATTTGCCCAAGGTACTGCAGATACATGCGGTTTATTCTGATTAGCAGCCTTTTACGTTGACCAATTTCTTGTAATAGATACGTTGGTTCGGTGTTCTGTCCACGATACTCGTACGAGTCGTCTATAAACCCACATTTCGAAAGCCTCTATTCGGTTTTTATCTGCTTTGTATAAAGTCCATGTTTCCGCTGCGTATGTTGCAATGGGAAAGATAAGAGCATCAACTAGACGGAGTTTCGTTATCTTGGTGATAGATTTGGTGATCTTGGTGATCACCAATCTTGTGATCTTGGTGATAAGTTCTCTCTAAGTCCAGTTAAAATACGAGCGCTTACAAAGTGGGGTATTTTTAGGTTTATTTCTCAACTATCAATGGAAACATGGGACTTCATACCAACTACTAATTTATATTCCACTTTGGATGTTAATTGTATAGTTGAGCGATTTAATTATAGAACAGTACAGCTGCATAATCGATATTGGTAATCGTTTAAAATGCAAAAACCTGGACTCTATTGTGTGCTTTAATAATGCTGTTCAAGATGCGTGACACTCTACATTTTCTATATGATTATAAGAAATAACATAAAATTATTCAAGCACAGAGGTGGTACAAATATTTTAGAGTGAAATATCGAAAATTTATATCGGAGAGAAAAAAGGCAGCAATAGGTCCTACGTAAATTGCGCTGGAAATAAGACTAAAGTCTCATGGGATATAATTATTCCAAATAAATCCACGGGCAGGAAGGATGAGTCCGATAACCTAGATGGTACTTTCAGTAGGTATTTTGTTAGCATGACTGACGAAATAGCATAAAATGTAAACGCTGGAATATCAAATTTCAGAGACTTCTGGTTTTCATCTTGCGTCAAGCTATTTTCATCCAACATGCGCGATATTGTCCTTAAAATGAAAAGCAGCAAGCGTAGAGATGTTTATGGTTTTAGTGCAGATTTGATTAAAGCTGCTGTAAATGAAATTTATATCCCTCATAATAAAATATGTGCATAAAATATAATACTTATCCATATGATTTTAAGCTTAAGGGGGGTAATGCAAAGACAGTGGGAAACTTCAGGCCAATTTATCATATCCCGCCTCTATCTAAACTCTTTGAGATTTTCATAAAGAAACAGCTCTACGCATACTTCGAGACAATCAGCCTATTTATCGAATCGCAATTCGGGTTCCCAGAAGGTAAATCTACAGTGCACCAAATAGTTGGTAGTATCTCTGATGCGTCTGACTCGAAGGATTTTACCTCCGCACTCTTCCGTGACCTGTCTGAGAAACTAACATTCTTGCTGAAAAACTTAGCAGATATAGCTGCGATAAAAATTTGATTTCGCTTATGAGCCCGTTTTTGGTCGCCATATTGATTTGTAGAAATTTTAGTTCTCTAAGGCATCGGTGAACGTATGCGGCTGGATCTTGCTCGATATATTATTATCGGGAAGCTGCAGTTCCGGCGCCACGTCTCATCTGCTACAAATTTCAAATCATATACTGGGTGAGCAAGTTATGCCTAGCTGTTCGTGAAGTTGTTCGTAAAGCTGCTCTAAAAATAGAGGAAAAGTACGGAGCAGGAAAAGCAGTATTTGGAGTTACAGTCCTGCTAATTCTGATGCATATGACGCATTGCTGCGCCGTGAGAGTGACCATCTAGTGCCCAAATCTAATAAAAACGCAAAGCGTTAGAATCCCCAGAGAAAAGTACAGACAAACCAAGTAAGTCTGTAACACCAAAAATTGCAAAGGTTAACAAACCGCCTCCAATTATCGTGAGCAACATTAGTGATTACAACGAAATCAAACGTCAACTCAAACAGGCTAAGCATGCCATCAGCATGCTTAATTGCAATGAGATTAAAATCAATGCTGAAACAATGATTATAAAGTAGCTATGCTTATTAATGAAAAAGGGTATCAATGGTATTCCTACGAAAATATGATTCAAAGGCCAATTAAAGTTATGGTTAGGAATTTACATCCTTCAACCCTTATTGATGATATCAAGTATGAACTTGGAGTCAGAAAATTCAAGATTTTACAAGTAGATCAGAAACTTAAAAAGAAAATTAAGAACAACAAGTTAGAGTACATTGAACTTTCTTTCTTCATGCTCACTTCCGATAGAACTGAAGATATCAATAAAATCTATGATATTCAATATATTAGCCATATGATGGTTAAGATAGAAGCTATTAGGAATAACAAGCTTAGTCCTCAATGCAAAAAATGCCGAAGACATTGGCATACACAGAAATTCTGTAATGGAGTGCCTCCATGTTTTAAGTGATCATTTGACCACAGATTGTTGTAAAGATTTCAACACTCCAGCCAAGTGCATCAATTGCTCTGAAGCGCACCCTGCCTTTTCACAGAGGTGGTGCAATTGTCAAAGAGTTACAGAAAAGAAGGGATAACATCACAAAAGGTAAGAGATTTAATAACCAACCAAAATTATTTAACTCGAATCCCGTTACATCAAATTTGATCAAATTTTGAAAAATATGTGGAGCACTCTTCAATGTCTCACTACAAGATTTAAGAAGTTAGAATCTAGTATCTGTGGTTCCAAAACTGGAAAGAATTAATTATGGATCAACAAGACCTAAGAATAGCTACTTGGTATGTAAATGGCATTCTAAATAAAAACCATAAGCTTGAAGTCTTCGTAAATATTAAGCATATAGATGTGTGTCTTATCTCAGAGACTTACATGACTAATCAGTCTTATATTAAATTCATCCCAGCAATCAAGTCAAGGGTGGTAATGCGGTTATTATTAGAGATTCAATTAATCATTTTGGGAATGTCATCTGCAACAAGATGATGTCCAACTCACTGTAGTTGGCAGTAATTCTACCTGTTGGTGCTATTTATTGTCCTCCCAGGTTTAATTTTAAAAAAAGACGTTTATTTGTGCTTCCTGCGTCATCCTGGAGAAAGATGCATCATTGGTGGTGACTTTAATTACAAACATGTTGACTGGGGATCTAGACTAATTGCAACTAAAGGCAGTGAATTAAGAAAAGCCATCGAGGAATGGAATTGCAACTTTCATTCTGCTGGTAAGAAAAGAACAACATTTACTGCTCTTGTCAATAAAAATACCGATTCGGAAAGCTACCACATTGATCTTCAAGAGAACATTTAAAAACAGTGACACACCTGGAAGAAGAAGCTGTAAATTTCACCAGACTTATTCAAACAGTTGCCTATATTAATACTAAAGAAATTACTCATCTAATCAAAGGAGTAAATTATCCTGTAGAAATCAGAAATCTAGTTTTCCCCTAGTTTCAAGAAATCATCCCTAGTTTTAAGAAATTACCAGATATAAAGTCGATAATTGTGACTGTGACAGGTTAGTCGATTGTGACTAGTTTTAATAACATAAGCTCCAGTAGGAGTTTAATAATCTATATATATAAAAGAAAGTCGTGTTAGTTACACTATTTATAACTCAAGAACGGCTGAACCGATTTGGCTGA
>WYDF02031319.1:0-12801 GCA_009867245.2 Adranes taylori
ATATAAATACAATGATGTTCTGTAAAAAGGTGGGTGCTGATGAAGCTTAATATACCTTAATAGCAGAAATGGCCATCAACTCAAAATGTTCATCGGAATTTTTTTCTACCTTTGTGGTCTCTCATATATGATTCGCAATTTTCGATGATTACTTGCTTAAACAACTAACCTAACTATACCCTCATAATAGTATATCTACTTCAAACGAACTCACATAGTTCCGCATGTATAAATAGTCTGTACGTCTGAAGATGGCCCAAAAGGGTTGAAACTAGATAATCACAATCTAACAGTTGTAGTATACATAGCAACTCACGAAGTAAAATACAATTTCTAATTGATATCTTGTCATGGATTACCAATAGCAATGTATTACCAAAACCAATCTAAGCTTGACGCAATCAATCTATTAAAATATTTCTTTACACATTTTATAAAGTATGTTTTAATTGTTTTAATTTTTTATACAAAATAATAATTTTTATTCGTTCATTTCCTTTTAGTTTTTAATGAGTTAATGTTATCAATACATTTGTTCATATTACGCGAAACTTGTTAAATCGAATATATAATAGAAATAAAATAATCATTAAAATTTTTATTTTATTTTGCAATAATAAATATAGTCATAATAAAATAAAGGTACTTAAAAAATAATATTCCAAGTAAATGATGTTATTTATTACTCAAGTGTCTATTAAAATTTACTAAGCGTAATAGCAACAAAAACTTTCATTAAAAAGACTAATATTTTATTCAAAATTTCCTCAATCTAAAAATTTCCATAAATTATCGACGATAAAAGTAGCTGTTTTCATAAAAAAAAAGTATTACACACTTTCTATCTATAATTTTAAATAGTACTTGATTCTAACCTCTATTCGTATAAATTAACTAAACTGGGTTACGTGTCAGCATATTGTTTATTGTAAATAGAAACATATAGCGCTATAATAGAATTTAATAAGTTAAATTCTTCAATTTATTAAAAAGTGATATGGTACTAATGTTATGAGTTAATGTGAAATGTATTTAGTTGAACTGACAAAAGATTACCGAATGAAGCTCGAAGAAATAGCCTCAAAATTTGAGGACACATTAAAACGCGTAAGTTTATGAGTAAATATACTTTGCATAGTATTATAATATAGGCAATTTTCTATACAATGTTGTGAATGAGTCTGCTTACTTACGCATACTTATTTTACTTAAGCATATATCTATTGTGTGATCAATAATAATCGTTGTATTATTATATGCACTGGGCTTTAATCTATTAATAGCTGAGTAATTTATTTTTGAAAAAGTGAATAATTTTTTAAGGAATCTTAGTTTAAGATAAAGAAATATAAATTAGTTTAAAATGTCGCGCATGCTATCAAGGATCATGCTAATATCCTTTGTATTTTTTATATGAAACAAAATCTTTTCGTTAACAAATCCAGCCAGGAGTACGATAAATACATTTTGTGTGGTGGGAGGCAAATAGCTTGCATTTTTATCTGTGCCAAAAGTTTTATTACATACCACATAAAATAAAAGTTGATCCATTTAGTTTTGATCATACATACGCTTATAATAATAATAATAATAACCTTTATTGGCATACGGTACATTACAATTCATTACAATAATTCAATTAAAAAAATACAATTCAAAAAGTAAATAAATTAAATAATAATAGCAATTCTATCAATTCTTAAATGTTATATAACAAAATACGAGAAACAAAAAAAAATTTATTCCCTCCTGGAGATCCCATCCATCCCTTCTCACATTTCCTTTCCCCTTTTGCTACTTTCTCTCTCTTCTCTACCCTTCCCTTTCCTTTTGTTTTTCTTTAATCCTTCACGTTATGCCTACCCCCTACACACTCTCCAATAGATAGATAGATATATAACACCTTTTAGAGGTCACCAAAAAAGGTCATATTTTTTGGCATAAATCAAATAAAAATTAGAGGTACAAAAAGAAATAATAATACATAACATAAACAAATAAATAAATTCTTAAGCTTCTTCAAGGAGGAAGGGAAGACCAATATCACAATCTCTATCCTCTCTAAGCTCCACATTCCTTCCCATCCTTCCCCAGGCCCCTCCCCCTTAAACTCTTTTTCTCACCTCCCCCGCTTTTTTTCCACTCACCCATTTCCCTTACCTGTTCTTAAATAATTTCTTTCATTATCCTTCTCATAATATCCAAACCCTTTCCTTCTTCACCCAAACTAATCCACCAATTTGCCCCCAACTAGTTTTCTTTCTCGCTCCATTCTGTCGTCTCACATTCAATCATCCAGTGCATCCATGTTTTTCTTTTTTTATACATTTCCTACACATACTCGCCTGCTCTTTCATTCTGTATTTATTAGCCCCCTCCTCATTCACACATCTATACGTAGCAATAATTCTTTTCTCTCCCATGCATAAATCTGATTTCAGATACCTTCTTTACCACTACTCCATTTATACTTATTGATATATCTACTTCCTCTTATTCTTTACTCTTTATATTGCTTTTCCACATCTTTTATCCTTTCCATAATTTCATTTACTACTTCACCCGCACCCATCATTTTCTAAAACTATCTTTCCGAGACCATCCAATCATTCTATTCATTTTTATTCTGCAGTTAATCCATTCATTCCCACATCCACCCCTTCCACCTACTTGCATTCTTTCCATATAAACTTCCTTCTCCCATCATCCTTCCAAATCTTGCCTTCAAATTTCACCATTCTATTCACTCCACTTATCCAACATTTCTGTTTTCCCATCTCCTATAACACTATCTCCTTCTGGTATTCCTGTCCAACCCCATCATCCTTTTCATACATCCAATCTGCACTCACTCCATCCTCTCTCTTTCCACAACCGCTTAAACTTCCGCTCCACACATCATAATACTATTCACGCACACCTCCATTACCTTCAACATCATTCTTACGGACTCCCCAAATCTTCTCTCCCATACCATTATCATTCTCTCCATTACTCCTCTTGCCTTCTCTGACACCATATCCACATGGTTTTTGCATGACTCATTTTGGGCCAATAAATAACCTAAATATCTAAATGACTTCACCCTTTCAATCTTCTGTTCCCCTATCTCACCCTAACACATCTGTCCTACAATTTCTACCTCCGTTCTTACACACCATTACTTCCGTCTTATCCACACTTCCAACCTTTCAGTCTTCTACATTCTTTCATTCAGTGTTCCCATTTTCTTCCTTTTCCCCACCTAGCCTACACACTCTCTTACTCTCATGCATCCAGTATCTATTACCCCTCTCTTTGGTTTCACTCATCCTTCATTTTCTACATCCTTCATTTTTGCTTCCTCTTCCCTACTCATGCCTCTTCCATTATTCTATCATACCCTTCATTCAACGACCACCTCATCCTTCCAAATGCTTTTTTCTTTTTCTGCACCAACTCATACCTACATATTCCTGCAATACAATGTCATTCGGTCTCGACCTGTTTACTCCTATGATTTTCTTCAGACATATTATTTGCACTCTTCTTCTCTTTCACCTAGCGCCTAAACCTCAGCGCTATACTTCAATATATTATCTCTACACATATCCATTATATTAATCCTCATTCTTATCGATCTCTCAAATTTCTCTCCCCACAGGCATCTTATTCTTTCCCTTGCACTCCTCGCTTTCTTTTCCTTGTGGAAACATCTCAACAAGTTCCATTCTGTTTCTATTTTTCTCCTTTAATTTCAACCTTATCTTTTTTACTTTCCCTCCCTTTTCTCCTGCACACCATCACTTTTGTCACCATCACCTGCACACCATCACCATCACTTTGCTCCAGCACACCATCACCATCACATGCAATTCTAACCCCTTTCTTTCCATGTATCCTTCCACTCTATCACATTTACCATGTCTTCCCTTAGATATGGACGATGCGCATAACTCAACGTCCAGGTCCTTCCATTCTCAATATTCCCGATTCTCCATTTTTTAGGATCCTATCCAAATCAGCCATGTATATGTTAAACAGGTTTCCACTCTTGGATAACCTTTCCTTATCCCCCTTCTTTATTTCAAACAATTCTGATACATTCTCTCCTGCTCTGGCTCTAATTTTCGTTCCATCATTTTTCTTATCATCCTTATCATTCTTTCATCAATTCCCATGTTCTACGTTTTCTCTCATAATCTCTTGCTTATCAATTTATCAAACACAGACTTTAGGTCAACAGACAACATATATAATTTTCTCTTTTCTTCTATCTCCTGATTCATTACATAGTTTATGGTCAGTACGTTGTCTGCCATCCCCCTACCCTCAAAAATCCTGCCTGTGCCTTGCATAATACACCATTCTCTTTCATCTGTCTTTGCAACCTTCTATTAATAATTCTCGCAACCAATCTATATATCCCGTTCATCCCAGTTCATCCCTCTATATATCCCGTTCATCCCTCTATAATTTTCCACACATTTTACATCACCTCTCTTGTACACCCGGATAATTTTCCTTTGCTTCCATTCCTTAGGGATTATTTCTTTCCCTTTCCATACTTTATTTATTCCCTTGGTTATCGCTTCGATTCCACATTCATTTATACATCCCCATACCTTTATTTGCAACATATCCGGTTCTGTCGCAATAATTTGTTTCATGTTCCTTATTTCTTCCCTGACTTCCTCCAACTTAATTTCCTCTCACTCATTTCTTCTATATCCCCTTCCCTCTCATTTCTCATTCCTGGCGTTGCTACTATCCTTTCTTCCTTTGATTCTCTTACATTTTTCTTCCCATTTTTTTAATTCGATCATGCATATCTCACTTTATCACCCATCACGCTTCTATCCCTCAAATCTATCCAGACTTCTTTCTCACTCCGTTTATTATTAATTCTCTCTCTTTCCTTTTTCTCATTCCCGTTTTTATATCTTCCATCCTCTACACTCTACTCTTTCTCTTCTTTACTAAACTCATCCCAATTTCTTGCACACTTTCTCACCTTCCTTAATATTTTTTTAGATTTTTATTTTACTTATTCATACATCATTCACATTCTCAAATCTTTTCCTTGTCTTCTTACAATCATTGTTTTTTATCATTCGTTCTCATATAACTATTTTTTTTTATCTATCACCTCTCCCATGCGATCTCATCCCATTTTATATTTTTCATTCTCTCCACCATTTTGGTTTTTTCAGTTTCATTCCATTTATTACCTTTCTTCCTTTTCTTGTCTTGCCCTATTTCCTCCTCATCCCCATAATTTCCTGTATGTACTTTCCATTAGAACTCTAATGGGAAATGATCTAATTTAGTTCTAGCTCCAACTTTCAAATATTCTGCACACATTCTTGCCCTTTCATTCATCATTACATAATCTATAACAGATCTTTTTCCATGTCCCTTAAACGTTATCTCCGCATCCGAATTTCCATTCGTACATCCATTCCCCATCTCCAATCCTTCTTGTTCCATCCATTCTAACATTTTTCTTCCTTGCATATTCATTACCTTATTTTTCGATTTCCTTTACCATACAGACACTCCATGTTTCCTGAATAATAACTTCCATTCTCTCCCAATTCTTACATTCTTCACCTGAATAATAACTTCAATTCTCTCCAATTCTTACATTCTAATCACTCATTATTGTTAAAAATTCTATATTATTTCCCTCACTATTCATCTTCCCACTTATTTTTTCCTTAAATTCATTCCAGCCCATTTTCACGTACACAGTCTCTATCATCTGCCATTTCCCACTTACATTCACCAATCTTCCAAATACTCCTTTCCAATCCCACTCCTTTCCATCCACCTCTTTCACTCCTATTTTATAACCGTAATTATCCACCTTGCTCTACCATTTTTATGATTTCTCTTTGCCCTCTGCATTCTCCAGTTATACCCGGCAATGCACCTTTCTTTCTATTTCCCCTATTCCTAAAACCTTAATTCTATATTTATTACTCTTCCTGCCACATTTTTTGTTACATAAGCTTATGAAGCACAGGAAAATATTAAACGCAAAGTGAAAGATGTTTTGGTTATGCGGCAGAAATGTTGTAAATGCAAAAGTTTAAGTATGTGCCTGTTCCATTGATACAACTGATTTTGTAACACATTTGGAAACAGTGTAGTAACAAGGATGAATATATTTAGGTTACCCAAATTTATTTTGCAATTCTTATTTTATTGTTCCGAAATTTCTATCGTTTCATTTGCTTTACATTATTTTTTTAACATAAAAATTTCGTGCGTTGATTGCAAAACCAAAACTTTGGAATGAAAAACAGAAAGTCTATTTCTGCAGAAGTTTTTAGTATTTATTTTGAGTGCAGGTCGGATGCTTGAAAAGGGTGATGGAATTAGATAGGAATACGCCAAGTGATATAGTTCTTCAGGAAGTACGAAAATATAATTGTTGGATAAATGGAGTGAAAAAGATGGTTAATTTTGAGAGGAACGAATGATAAAGGTAGTAGGTTAGTGAAAGAGGTCTATGTAGAAGGAATGATGTAGAAGGGAAGTGTCAAAAGGGTCAATGAGTGGATTTGGAGTAGAATAAACGAGAATAAGAGGATGGGATGGTCGACGAATAAATGCTTTGGGAAGATGATGGAAGGTAAGGAACCGGTGAATGAGGTAATTTAAAGGATGAGGGATGTGGAACGAGAGGAGATGGATGAGAGGTTAGGTGCTCGTGCTAGTAGGAATAATAGTAAGTATCTATGAATAAGAGAAGAGGAAGTGATGGGTGAGTATTTGAGATCGCGTTTGAAAATGGAGGAGAAAAGTATGATTACAAGGTTACATGTGGGAATGAAGAGGGTGAAAACAAACAGCCGATTTATGCGCGAGAGAGAAAGTGTAGGATATGTAGGAAAGAGGAAAAATGGAGCCAATGGTTTGAAGAATGTGAAGGGATTGAGTGGAATGATAAGGAAAATGAGTTAGGGGAACACTGGAGGGTAAGTTTGGATAAGGAGGGAAAAGGGTTAGAGACCATGAAAAGAATCAAAATGGAAATATATAAAATGAGATAAGAGGGAAAAAAGAATGGGAAGAAGAGAAGGGGATATAATACAAGAATGATAGGAAGAATAGATGACAGAAAAAATAAAAAAGGAAAGGAAAAAGATGAATATGTATTGGATGGAGGTGTGTAATAATAGGTAAGCAAAAGAGAGAGAGAGAGAGAAAGAGAGGGGTAAAAATAAGGTAGATAGGAAAAGGGATGAGAAAGGAAAGTGAATATCGGAGTGAGAAAAGTTGTAAGTGGGAGGAGGGGTACATTAGAGGTGATGGAAGAGTGGAAATGGAAAGAGTAGAAAGGATGTTGCAGAGGATAAAGTAAGTTGTAGCCTTACCTGCTCCCATGATGGAGGTAAAGCAATATATACAGAAAGAAAACATAAAAAAGAATTACAGTTTTAATTAAGTTTTCCATTATTGTTTGTTTATCTTTATAATTGTTTGTTTCTATTTATCTAGTAATTGTATAATTGTATTTATTTATCCAGTATTTATTTTCAGCAAGAGAAACAAATGTCTTATTGTAAAGACGAGAGAACAATCTAAATATTAGTTAACAATGAAAAAGGTTATGCCTCTAGAGATGTTTAACAAACATCTAGTCTACGTGCTTGACAATTCTTTCTAATTAGTGTCTGAAGAGGAAATATAATTAAACGGAAACTTTCAACCCACTTATGTCATAACTTATGATTATGTGTTAAAAACTATACTAGTTATGGACTCGAATAAATGAGACACATATTTTTTTTTGTTATATTTTCTGATATGCTGCTCTAGCCATTATAATTATGGTTGCCATATTTCTTAGGTCCATCTTAGAGAGGAAGATGAACAAATTATTTAACGGATTTTGATTTTTATTTATTTATTTTTATCACCAAAGACTGTCTGCTGCACAGCACTGCAGCCACATGGCTTATTGTACTTTCCCTGATCGCTTAGTCACACCAGACCAGTATATGTGCCTGTTATACGAGTTTCAATATTTCCTGGTGAGAACATTTTCGTACCAATTCAGATGCAACTTTCATTGCTCCAAATAGATCTCTCCTTCTGGATGCCATTGCTTCACCTCCCGGCACAAGGTATACTCTACTTCAGTAGTGTGTAAGCCAATTGTTTTCATATGTACCCTCAGAGGTGCATGTCCTATTAACAGACCAGTTATTATTTTGATGTTATTCCTGACAAGTTTCAGCAACTACGAAGTTTTATACTTAGATGGTGTGTTGATTTCCTGCTGATTTTGTCCAGCAGCCTATGTAGTTTTTGATGGTCAGTTTCTTAAAACTATTGAATATAGATTATAACATTGAATTTGACATTCAATTTAAAATTGTGTATTAATTGTATCGAAACGCCAACATCACTGAAATTGGAGATGGTCATATATAGAAACGTTAGTCTAATTCAAATTGCTCAAAATGATGCTATTATTCCTATACCGAAACTTTAATACCACATTAAATTGAAAGTGGTGTAATAATGGAATCGAAACTCAATTACACTGAAATTGGAGATGTTAATTTATTAAAATTACTAATGTAGTTCAAACTGTTCTATTAATGTTATTATGACGATACCGAAACTTTAGTAGAAAATTGAATTCCAAGTGGTGGTGTCGATGACACTGAAATTGAAGATATTTATATATTAAAACGTAATTGTAGTTCAAATTGATCTATTAATGATATACCGAAGCTTTAATACAAAATTGAATTGAGAGTGGTGTAATAATTGCATCGAAACGATGATATCACTGAAATATACTAGTTATTATGTCTCGTTATAGAATTATGGACAGATACAAGAGGTCAAGGAACCTATTGTACCTGAGGTCTCTTTTCGGTATAAATGGCATGTCTACTTAAACTACCAAATGTATTTCTAAAAATTATGTTTTGAAAGTTTACCCTCTCTCTATTAAATTTTTCACATTCAGTTTGATTTTTCCTGTCCATAAATTTAACTACTTCTGTTCAGGATTTATTGATTTTTTCCATGTGTCGGCAGTACTTTGCAATTTTTTCTAATGTTCCTGCCCACGTACTTCAGTTTGTTTACTATTTTATTTTTAAATATTAAGTACTAAACACATTATTATTATTATTCTCACTAAGCGCTATCTGCGGATCACCGATCTATATCCAATGCACCCAAACGACAAATTGTCGTAACTTTCTCTGATCGTTTAGTCACACCATTCCAATGTATCTGGGTCTTGTACCAGTTCCAATATCGTGGTAAGAACATTTTTGTACTAATTAAGTCGGTCCAAATAGATCCCTTCTTCTCAATGCCACTCCTCATAAGATTTGTTCAGCTGTCTCGCTTTCCTCCAGACACAGCCTAAACTCTACTTCAGCAATGTGTAGGCCAACATTGTTCATATGTTACCTTTAGAGGTGCCTGTCCTATTAACAGACTAGTTGTAATTTTTCAGCAAGTTTGAGGTTTTGTTCTTAGATGGCTCTTCTTTAAAGCGCTTGTTTTGTTGATTTTCTACTGATTTTGTCCAGCAGCCTTTGTGTTTCTAAGCGATCCAGTTTCTTAATACCATTGAATATATAATATAACATTAAATTTTATATTCAATTTAATGTGGTGGATTAAATATATCGATACGCCGACGTCACTAAAATTGGAGATGTTCATATATAGAAACCTTAATCTAATCAAAATTGCTCAAATTAATGCTATTATTCCTATACGGAAAGTTTAATACTACATTAAATTGAAAGTGGTGTATTAATTGTGTCGAAACGTTAATGACATTGAAATTGGAGATGTTCATTTATTAAAATTACTAATGTAGTTCAAACTGTTCTATTAATGTTATTATGTCGATACCGAAACTTTAGTAGAAAATTGAAATCAGTGGTGTTATGTCGAAACGTCAATGACACTGAAATTGAAGATATTTATATATTAAAACGTAATTGTAGTTCAAACTGATTTATTAATGATATACCGAAACATCAATACAAAATTGAATTGAAAGTGGTGTAATAATTGCATCGAAACGATGATCTCACTGAAATATACTAGTTATTATGTCTCGTTATAGAATTATGGACAGATACAAGAGGTCAAGGAACCTATTGTACCTGAGGTCTCTTTTCGGTATAAATGGCATGTCTACTTAAACTACCAAATGTATTTCTAAAAATTATGTTTTGAAAGTTTACCCTCTCTCTATTAAATTTTTCACATTCAGTTTGATTTTTCCTGTCCATAAATTTAACTACTTCTGTTCAGGATTTATTGATTTTTTCCATGTGTCGGCAGTACTTTGCAATTTTTTCTAATGTTCCTGCCCACGTACTTCAGTTTGTTTACTATTTTATTTTTAAATATTAAGTACTAAACACATTATTATTATTATTCTCACTAAGCGCTATCTGCGGATCACCGATCTATATCCAATGCACCCAAACGACAAATTGTCGTAACTTTCTCTGATCGTTTAGTCACACCATTCCAATGTATCTGGGTCTTGTACCAGTTCCAATATCGTGGTAAGAACATTTTTGTACTAATTAAGTCGGTCCAAATAGATCCCTTCTTCTCAATGCCACTCCTCATAAGATTTGTTCAGCTGTCTCGCTTTCCTCCAGACACAGCCTAAACTCTACTTCAGCAATGTGTAGGCCAACATTGTTCATATGTTACCTTTAGAGGTGCCTGTCCTATTAACAGACTAGTTGTAATTTTTCAGCAAGTTTGAGGTTTTGTTCTTAGATGGCTCTTCTTTAAAGCGCTTGTTTTGTTGATTTTCTACTGATTTTGTCCAGCAGCCTTTGTGTTTCTAAGCGATCCAGTTTCTTAATACCATTGAATATATAATATAACATTAAATTTTATATTCAATTTAATGTGGTGGATTAAATATATCGATACGCCGACGTCACTAAAATTGGAGATGTTCATATATAGAAACCTTAATCTAATCAAAATTGCTCAAATTAATGCTATTATTCCTATACGGAAAGTTTAATACTACATTAAATTGAAAGTGGTGTATTAATTGTGTCGAAACGTTAATGACATTGAAATTGGAGATGTTCATTTATTAAAATTACTAATGTAGTTCAAACTGTTCTATTAATGTTATTATGTCGATACCGAAACTTTAGTAGAAAATTGAAATCAGTGGTGTTATGTCGAAACGTCAATGACACTGAAATTGAAGATATTTATATATTAAAACGTAATTGTAGTTCAAACTGATTTATTAATGATATACCGAAACATCAATACAAAATTGAATTGAAAGTGGTGTAATAATTGCATCGAAACGATGATCTCACTGAAATATACTAGTTGTAATATCTCGTTATAGAATTATGAACAGATACAAGAGGTCAAGGAACCTATTGTACCACCTGCGGTCTCTTTTCGGTATAAATGGCCTGTCTATTTAAACTACCAAATCTTTAAAGCGCTTGTTTTATTCACTTTCTACAGATTTTGTCCAGCAGTCTTTGTGTTTCTAAACGGTCCAGTTTCTTAATACCATTGAATATATAATATAACATTGAATTTAATATTTAATTTAAAGTGGTGGATTAAATATATCGATACGCTGACGTCATTAAAATTGGAGATGTTCATATATAGAAACGTTAATCTAATCACAATTGCTCAAATTCATGCTATTATTCCTATACTGAATGTTTAATACAACATTGAATTGCAAGTGGTGTATTAATTGTGTCGAAATGTCAATGACACTGAAATTGAGGAATGACACTGAAATTGTCAGTGACACGGAAATTGTTGAAATTGAGGAAATTAAGCATATATTAGAAACGATAATGTAATTCAAACTGTTCTATGAATGCTATTTTGTCTATAACGGAATTTTAATAGAAAATTGAATTCAAAATAGTGTATTAATTGTATCGAAACGTCAGTGCCTTTTAAATTGTAGATATTCATATATTAAAACGTAAATAATTCAAACTGATCTTTGAATGATATACCGAAAAATTAATACAAAATTGAATTGAAAGTGGTGTAATAATTGCTTCGAAACGATCGCAATATAATAAATATTTCATTGACTGCTATAAATTCAATGTTAATCCTAAACACATAATAATACTAATTTATTTACAACCGTTTAGTGACCCCTTATAAATGAATATTAAAAAATTTCCTTTAAGTTATTAAAAGAAAATCAATTTTACGGTTTTATAACACAGGTTTATAGCTACAGTTTTGTTTTTTTTTCTTCTCCCATTTTCGTTAATGCCATAAAATGTTATAATGAAACTAATTAATATCTCGGGACGTTTTCCGATCCTCTAACAGTAAAAAAAAATCACTTTTCCTTTCAGGGCTTTAATAACGTCGCCATTAGATTACAGGATGCGGAATCAAAGCAAATCATTAATTTAGAGGATGTATCATATTCGTATAGTGGAGATTTTCTGTAAGTCATTTTTTTTTTAATATTAAAATCTGATTCAATGTCATATAACTTTGAACTTTTCCAATGTAATTGATTATTACTGTTGAAGCAATAATAATTGCATGTATTCGTTTGTTCGGGGAAAATCGCTTAATTTTAATTTTTTTAACCTATTAATAACATTTCGTTTACTAAATTCATTGTTTATTTTCCTTGTTAATTTATGGTAATTATGTCTTGTTGAACAACATTAACCTTTAATTTATATTCTATAAATAAGTAGTTTTGACTTCCAGTATATGTAAGATGGAACGTGGGGGAACGAATTTTTCGTATAGTAATAGACAATATAT
>WYDF02031330.1:0-12800 GCA_009867245.2 Adranes taylori
ATATGGGACTTAAAAGTCACTGATACACCACTGATTACTCTTGATATAATATACATAGACCGTATACGCGCAGGTATCCCAAATATGTTTATTATTTTTAAAGTTTTTTATGAATGATTTCTTTTAGGCATATCAAGACAATTTGAGAGGCTATATCTCCTAAACTAAAAGATGTGCAAGATAATTCTTCTCAGTTTTAATTTGTATACCAAGAGCTACGTAGAGGCGAAAAAAAGTTCAATTTTGGATAATGTCTATAAAGTCAAGTGTAGCCGAAAATTCGAATGTAACAGCCAAAGTTGAACATATAAAAAAGAGCACTGTTAAAAAGAATATATAGGTGAGAATATATAGAAATATTATAGAAAAGAATATATAGAAATATTTAGGAAAGAGCAAATCTAATGTAAAGGCCTTTTTCACTAGTCTATTTTTATTCTAAATAGAAACTAATTTTTAAGAAATAGAAAACTTGCTCTGTGCAAAACAGATATTTCAGAATAGAATGAGAGTGACTCTATTGAGGCAAATTTGAAAGCAAATAACTGTTTTACACAGAGCAAGTTTTCTAGTTCCTAAAAATTAGCTTCCATTTAGAACGAAAATAGACTAGTGTAAAATAGCCTTAAGAAACATTCTAAATGGCGATTGAATCTATAAAATCCCTTAACCGGCTTCCGATATTCCTCATCTGGACGGAAAAATTTGAAAGTAGCCTAAAATTGGTAATCGACCAAAAACAAGACCCACACAAGAAAATTAATTGTTTTTTTGATGTACTTTCTAAAGCGAGTAGGTGTATTTAATATATAATATATCTATATTAAATACACCTACTCGCGAAACGTACTCATATTATGAGTACGATTTAAAAACATTTCGCGTTCTGATTTTCTCAAATCTAATGTTAGTGATTTTACATATATATTTAATTATCTCATTATTAAAGTTATAAATTCTAATCACGAATATTTTGTATTCAATTTCAATGTTAAATGTAGACAATTATAATTATTATCTCTAATAATTGTAAATATAAAAATTAACATATCTAAAAAACATAATATTAAAAATGTAATCGTTTTTGCAAAGTTTCAGTATATTGTAGTATTTGCTATAATTTTGAATTAATTTTTATCAAAATATATTTATGCGCTTTATCTATAAGAACATCAATTCATTGCGATATCAAAAAAAAATGTAATTCTAAATTGTTAAACTAATTGTAGATATAATTATATATAAATAATTTTACCTGTACTTAAGAGTAGATATTGTATTTGTTCCAAATATATTGCGCATTCATAAAAGCGGAACAAAAGTGTTACAAATCTTTTTCGCAAAGATAGTCTAAAAAAAATATGTTACTTAAAATATTCATTATAGTGCTAGTCAGTTGGATGTGTGAAACAAACTCTTCTGATGTACGCTCATTAAAAAAAATTGAACATGATTTAAAAGGTCTCGACATAACAACAAAATTGGCTGTAAAATATCTGATAGAAAATCCGCACTTATTTGACTGGCAATTTATTTTTCCAGGTAAGTAATGTTTAATTTGATTAAAAAGTTTCAGATTTTCATATAAACGCATTCTTAAAAATATCTTTAAATCTTACGTAATAGATTTCGTACATATAATAAATATAAATATGTTTTTAAAACTTTATTCTGCATTCCTACCTATTGTACCAAACGAGCGAAAAATCCGATATAACTTGTTTTCACCAAAAAAAGTACAAAGAAAATAAGAACAAAAATGAGCGGCGCTTTATATTCACATTTTAAAATTGTATGGCAATCGAGATATTTAAACTACTTCCATTTTTGTCAAGATCACATGACTCCGAATGTACGTTGTCCGTGCAATTGGCGTAGATTCTTTAACCATGATGTCTTCTCCTTTCCTGTCCACGGTGATCTTCTATTTTTCCCTGGCTAATCAGTTGTAGTATCTGGTGTCTGTCGTGGCGCATAACATGTCCGAAGTACGCTAACTTCCTACTTTTGACGGTACCTATAACCTCTAAGCTTTTACGTTCTACGTTCGGTTTTCTCGCTGTCAACATTCTTCGGTAAGTCCACATTTCAAATGCTTCCAGTTTTTTACACATGGATTCTGTTAGTGTCCATGCTTCCATACCATAATATAGAACACTAAAAACGTAACAGCACAACAAACGAGTGCGCATAACAAATATTAAAGCCTGAACATGTTTATTTCTTCTTCATTTTTGTCAATTAGCTTCTAGCATGCTCGATTCTACATTGAATTATCAGTGTTCATTTACCCAGGTCCGAAGATATTTGTACGATGAAACCTTTTCCATAAGGTCATTGTTGACTACTAGAGTGCCGTGCGTTGCATTTCATTCTTTCTCAATTATCATCCATTTGGTCTTTTTGGTGTTTAGTCGCAGACCCATGGATTCATTTCTGCAACTCGTTTAGCAGTTCCTGTAAGTCATTCAGACTTATGACCATTAATACAGTGTCATCGGCATATTCTCATTCAGTGCTGCATCAATTATATTTTCAGATTATATGTTGAAAAGAAATGTAGAGAAATGTGAGGCAAACAGCCTTGCCTCACTCCTTTTAGAATGTTGACTTCTTCCGACATTTCGCAGTTAACACAAATTTGTGCATTCTGGTTCCAGTATAAATTGGCTATTATAAGAGTATCGCGTCCATCGAATCTCATGTTACTATATATGGATTAGTTTTTCGTGCTTTACCATGTCAAACGCTTGCTCGTAATTGATAAAGCACATGTATACGTCTACATTCATCTCGCGGCATCTTTGTACCAAATAATGCGTCTCTCATACCTAGGCCATTTCTGAATCCAAACTCTGTATTACTGATCTTCACTTCACACTTCCGATATATTCTGGTGTGTATTATTTGCAGGAAAAGTTTTAATACGTGACTTATCAAGCTGATAATTCGGTGTTCATTGTATAATTGTGCGTTGGACTTTTTTGGAAATGTTACGAATGTTGATTTGAGCCAGTCTTATGGATGCAATAGCGTTTTCGACTTCGGCTCTTGTGATATCTATCCCGTCATCATTGATAATATTATGGCTTGCGCTTCTATTATCATTAAAGAGGGATTCAACATATTCCTTCTGTTCCTTCAATTTTTCATCAATAGATGCAATACCTTTCCTCTTCTGTCCATAAGAATGCTTTTGCCACTATATTCGTACATCCCAGTCGCTTGTTTCTCCTTCTTATGCATGTTGAATAAGTCGTATTTTGCACTTAATTCCTCGATTTCCATGCAGTCCTTCGTTAGGCATTCTTCTTTTGCACGTCTCACTCAGTTCCGGATTGCTCTATTTACTTCGTGACCTACGACTGTCTTGGTTTTTTAACCGCCGCAAGTCCATCAATTGTAAAATTTCATCGGTCATCCATGTTTGAGTGTTACGTCTGCCTTCGCTAGTTAACGTGTCTACCGCGTTTATGAACTCTTTGAAGCCGTTCCGAAATCTTTGAAGCCTGTACCTTGGTATTAAAGTCTCCTACTACTACGGTGCTGTCCGAAGCTTTCGTGGTAAGGGTTTCTTTGACATTGACGTAAAACGACTCAATATCTTCTTTCGATGCTTCGCATGTGGGTGCGTATACCGGATCTGGATAATGTCATGTGGTATTGGTTTTGCGTCTAATTGGATCATGATGACCCGATCCGACACCGGATACCAATTGTGAACAGACTTGCTTGCTTCCTGGCTTAAGATAGAGTCCATCCATTTCGGTATTGTGATGAGGTCTCACCCCTCTCCCGAGAAATACATGGTAACCGTTGACCTGACATTTCACTGAGTATGGCCATCTCATTTCACTAATTCCAATGACATCCATTTTCAGCCTGCCTATTTCTTGAACCACATTATGGGCATTTCGACCCGGAAATTCATAATCGACTTGGAAATTCTTAGCACTCCCTGCTTATTTAACGGCTGCCATGGACTGGAGGTCTGATTTGTGTCTCAATCATGCTAAAGATTGAGGTGGTTTTCAGTTGCCTTCCTCATCTCAGTGACATGGCCATATCAGCCGGATATTTAGTTGCTGAAGGTCATGCTTGTCAGATATTAGACCGTACCGAATACTGTTCTCGTCCCCCTAACACCGTACTGACATAGTTGATGACCTGTCAAGTAAATGCTTATTTAGTGGCGGCATTGACCCGCCACGTCGCAGCATTTGATACATTGCAGCTTAATAAATGTTGTAGTCAGTGGTTAATCCTAAATGTAATTTTGAGAGCGGCTCAATTTAACCACATATATACTTAACCATATGTAATTTCTATTTAATGTGTACCTAACAAAATTTGCCCAGAATATAGGTTTGAATTCCATTAATCCCCTACTCTAAAACAACCGCTAACGTATAGCTACATAAAAATGATATGTTTTCTGTTTTAATGTTCTCAAATAGTGAGCTTGCTGAAGACATGAAAATATTATCGGTAAAGACGTGCGAAGTGAAGGTGTGGATAGAGCTCATTTTGAGTTTTTTATTTTCAGATCATTTTAAACTCTCCACGAAAACAACTAATCTCCACGATAAAAAAAAATCGTGATGATGGGGGTAGAACTTTGAATTTTTTATCAAACCATTCATACCACAGAATAAATTTGGGTCCGGAGGAGGGGGAGGGGGGGCAGAACCAAATAAAGGAGAAAATAATTTTGAATATTTATTACACACTGAAATTTTTTTTATGGAGGCACTAATTTAAAACTATAGACGGTCGACTTTACAACTAACGATATCTAATAGAACGAACAGTTCTGGAGCACAGCATCATTCCTGATTTAAGAGTTTTAGATATCACACAGTTGCAGTTTGTACAGCAAATGATAACAGTTAAAAAATTTTTTTTTTATAGGAATGTAATATGTTACTTGTATATAGTATGGTGTTACAAATGAGCTAGTACGTTATTTAAACAATTTATATTTGTTACAGGTACTAAGTGGTGTGGCGATGGTGATGTAGCTGAGGATGAAAATGATTTAGGATTCTTCAAGGAAACTGATAAATGTTGTAGAGATCACGATTTCTGTGATGATATCATATTTTCTGGAGAGTCTAAATACAACTTAACAAATGATGGCAAATACACAAGGTAACTTTAATTAAAGTATAGAAATATCTGTGTTTACGTTTTGAATCTCAAATGTATGAAAATATTCTGGATGTCTGTACTACATTATACTTAAGGTAGTTTAGGTAATTCTTAAAAACAACTTTTTCATTAAAATGTAATATGTATATTAATACAAGCCACATCAAAGTCTTTAAATACTAACATAGAATTAAAATTATAGAAAACAATAAGTGTCTTCATCCATGTTTATTTTAAATAAACTTTTAGCGAACGTTTTCGGGAACTAGGCCCATTATCAAACTAAAAATTGTGAACAACGTCAAAAAATCATTTTACATTGAATAATATATAAAATTAACTAAGAGGGAAAATCTTTACCTAATGTTCGAGTGTCGACCGGTCTCCATTTTATCGAACACTGAACCAATCAAGAACCAGCATCGTAAAACGTGATGAAAATGTTTGACAAAATAAAGCGACAAGTTGTGAACAACTCAATACAATACATAACAATATATATGCAATAGCTACATAACAACATATAAATGTATTGAATTACTCACAACTTGTCTGCTAATTTTGTCAAACACTGAATTATGTCTAAACGTATCGCGGACCTGTTCAGTCAACGTTTGAATTAGTAACAAAATTTACCAACATAATTTTCTTTAATGTTACCAACTTAAGCCCACCTAAATTACTTTTCGTCACGTTTAACGACGTTGGTTCAGAGTTCGGCAAAATAGAGAGATAAGCGGGAGACACTCAAACATTAGGTAAAGATTTTTACTGATAACTTATTTAATTTTATATACTTATTGTTGAGCTTAAATATTCATAATTTTTAGGTTGGCGTTGTTCACAATTTTTTAGGTTAGTAATGGATCTAGTTCCCGAAAATGTTCGCTAAAAGTTTATTTAAAATAAACGTGGATGAAGACGACATACTGTTTTTATTATTTTAATAAAAAATGGTCCACGACACTATAAATGTTATCATTCTTAAAGTATATTTGTTGAAGTTTGTTTATGAACAATCACATTTTATTCTGTAATGTAATGTCTAACGATTACAGTTTCGAAAGTCTAAACCTATCTATGAAGATAGGAAGAATTTGAAATCTAAATACTTTTTTAACTGATAACTTAAAAATAAAGATAACGTAATCTAATGTAATTAAAACATGAGCTGCTAATTACGTTTAAACAATCTCTAAAATATTATGTCACTGCCCAATTTTCAACAATAAATTTTTATCAATTAAGATAGAAACACCACAACTATCGCGACAAATGCATGCTTTGTTCACCATTTTATTTAATATTAGGTCGACGACAGTACGCTTCTGTTGGGCAACTAGTAAAATAGAAAAAAAATTGAAAATGAAAATTCAGAATTACTGGGGAGAATTAATCGGGCTAAATAACCTCCATTCCACAAAAAAATGTATTGAAATTACCCTGGTGCACTTTAATCACGTCAGTTGTACCTTAAACGAAGAAAATAACATGTATCAAATGCGGACCAGCGTAAAAAAATCGAATATATCCTTTACGATTAATGAATTTTAACTTGTTACATGTTATTATATGAATGATGTTTGTCAAGCGCCGCTTTAGCATCAACTACTCTGATCAAAATTACTCTCTGAGTTTCTTATAGAGATTTCTATAACTCTATTAATAGATTAAAAACAAAATGATTTGAAGTTCTCTGAAACACCGCAGTAAAGTATATTTTTGTTACAACCCTAAGTATTTATTCATTATTTCGATAAATTTATTATTTTTGTTTTATTCAACAAGACATGGTGAATTAAATGCTATAATAAATTATAGATATGGTGAATGTTTTAGTCACAGCCCAAGGCATTCACCATATTTATAATTCATTGTTCAAGAACAGTGTTTCCCAACGTTTTTCTCCTCGCGAACCCCTTATAAAATTCGAAAGAATTTGGCGAACCCCTATACTGGCAGGCAAAAAATAAATAAAATTTGGTAGAAAATTTATTTTCCATATTTCGCAATAGTTCATAACAAGGAACGACAATATAATTATAAAGTAAAACATCTAAGTACAAAAAAGTACAAGCATTAATAAGAATAAAATAATATCTATAAAAAATGAATACAAAATCAAATCAACAGCTTAACTAAAGTTAAGCATATGTTAAATGACAAAAAAACTCTATGAGATATTTGTGGCTGTTTGATGGAACAAAGATATTCAAAATTTTGCTCAATATCTGACAATTTCAGTCTTAGATCAGGTTCTGCATTTAACCTGTTTCTGTAATTATTTTTCAGATAAGTATATGTTGAAAATGCTTTCACACATAGATATGTTGTGTAAAACGGTAATAGAACTTCAGAAGCTTTTTTTCATAAAACAGGATATTCATTTTTAATACTGAGCCAGAAGTCAATTAAAGAGTCATCTTTAAAAATAGCTTTTAGAGAACTGTCACAGGTTTTTTCTTCAAGTAAAGCTAGAGGTTTCTAACCTTACATTTTCTTGAAAAGGACTACGTATCCAGTTTAAGAGGATATATTGCATCTATTAGGAAAATAGTCATTGAAAGTTAATTGAAGATTTTTAGATGTTCAGATATATTCCTTTTAATGTTTTCGTCAAGTTTAATTGAATTTTCTGATAACAAATTGCAGTGGGGACCAAAACATTCGTATTCATTCATATGCAGGCATTGGATCCAAAAATTGATTTTTTTAGCATGGCCTCAATTTTATAATGCACACTGAAAATGGTAACACACGCGCCCTGTACTAACAAATTGAATTCATTTAATTTAGAAAAGATGTCAGCTAAATATGCAAGCTTTTGCAGCCAAAGATTATCGAATACATAAGAGGACAAATGAAACGGATGATCAATAAAAAATACTTGAACTTCAGACCTCAATTCAAGCAAGCGTGTCAACACTTTGCCACGGGAAAGCCATCTAACTTCCGTGTGAAGTAGTAAAGAAACGTGAAGACTTCCAAAGTCCTCACAAAGCTCATGGATTAGACGGCTGTTTGTAGCACGCGATTTTATAAAATTTACAATTTTTACAGCATCACTTAAAGTAGTAGATAACTCTGCCGGAATACGCTTACATGCCAATGCTTGTCTATGAATACAGCAATGAGTCAATTCAATTTTCTCGTTGATCTTTTTTACCCGTGCCACAAAACCGGGAAATGTTTCTGTCATTAATTTTGCACCATCTGTACACATACCCACACAATAAGACCAGTTTATTCCATTTTTTTCAAAATAACCATTGGTCATATCGAAAATTGCTTCTCCAGTTGTATAGGTTTTGCAAATAGTACATTTTTTTGTACGATATTCGACAAAATATATCTAACGTAGACAAGCAATACTGCGGCGTTTGCTACATCGGTCGACTCGTCAAGCTGGATCGCAAAATAATTCAATTTTATTCTTTTCAAAAGTTCGTTCTCCATATCATTTGCCAAATCACTAATTCTACAAGACACCGTATTGTTTGATAAGGGAACCAGTTCAATTTTCCTTGCTGCCTTTTCTACAAGCATACATTTCGCGATATCTTATGCACATGGTCCAATTAAATGTTCTGCCATTGTATGTACTGTCCAGATCTTGCAATTCTATAACTTACTCGAAATGATGACTCAGGGGCCATTTTACTATCTTCATTTGAAGACAGAAAAGAAGACACTACACTTTTTATTATCTGCTAATTTTCTTTTAAACTACTCGAAAGGATGGATGTTTTGTTTCAAGGTATCTACGAAGTGATGGTTTTAAACTGCTCTTGACAAGAACTTCGTTGCAGATTAGACAAAGCAGATTAGGGCCCGACTCTTCCTCAGTAAAATAAAAACCTATTTGTAAATAGTCGTCATATTTTCGCTTTCTCCCTTTTTTCTCATGTTCACCATTTGTTTCCTTGTTTTTAGTCTGGTGAAATGGTTGCTCACTACAGCTTTTAGTATCATGAACATGATGTGTTACTTCTAAACGACTCGTTTTTAACCATCGATCCATAATAAAATTGGGGTATAATAAGTACTGAATGTTATCTACACGAGAAGAATGTCACTAAACAAACAAAGGAACATTAGTCATACTACTAATCGTGAACTAAATCACTCAAGGTTTACAAGTCTCGGAGCAGCATCACTAATGCTGCTCCGACCAAATTTACATTCTTGATACCACCGAAACATAGTTCTTTTTTATGGTGCCTCGTCACCAACAGCTCACTATATTAAACTTCTGTCACTTGTGTTTATGACAACAAATGTCAAATTTAGCAAATGCTCATGCGTCAAACATTAGATAATTACAGTGTTGCCATATCCCGAAATTAAAGCAGTAACCCTCGTATAACAGACAAATATTGTAAATAAATAAGTATATCTTATTTCAGATTACATTGCAAGTGTGATCACGCATTTTACAATTGTCTCAAAAATGTTACAGAATTCGTGTCTCATATTATTGGTACAACATATTTTAATGTTCTGGGTGGACAATGCTATCAGCATGATTATGAAGCTACATGCATAAAATATGAATCATTAATAGGGTAAGGCCTATCGTAATTATTGTCTCACTTATCTTAATATCTGAATATTTCTCTGATTATTTTATCTTATAAATGTAAAATTTCTGCGGTTGGAAAAGTACATCAAATATCGTTTAGATATCCTCCAATTTTGGTACTTCTTTTTAACTTTGTGGTACTCATGCACATTAGAAAATAAACTGTTATTTATCAATACAATTATTTCCCTTAGAAAATAATTCAATTAAATATAATACTTATGAGAACGTTGTTTGCAATCTTTAAAACATTTTTAGGACACGCTAATTGCTATTAACTCATTTTGAATGGTTGATAGGACAATGATTGATTGGTTGATAGGACAATGATTGAATGGTTGATAGGATAACGTATTTTGTTATAAAATGCGAAGTGAAATACCACCTTGATCAAAAAGTTTCAAGAACGAGCATCGTTTGAGTCACCCTATTTTAATTCTTATTTTTTGTTAGGTTGCCACATCTGTGATTAACATTCCCATCACATCTCAGCGTCATTGCTTGACATTTGCAATAGTTACTTCATCTTGAGTCCCTCTGCCTCAGTGAGTTGTTTCCAGTTTTATGATTTTAAAAATGGAATCGACATTGCATCAACGAATTTATATTAAATTTTGCTTTAAAAACGGATTCCACGGTGCGAAGACCTTGGAAATGCTGAAAAAGGGTTTCGGCAACGATACTTTACCGAACACAAACGTTTTTCTACGAACAGTTCAGAAGTGGCCGTGAGTATGTCGAGGATGATGAATGCTGTAACAAGCCGTTAATATCGAAAACCGACGAAAGCATTGGTAATATCAAAGAAATGATGACTGAAAACCGCAAATTGACTACTATAAAGAACTAGCAGAGAACTTAAACATCGCTTATGGATCCGTTTAAGATATTTTGGTTAATGATTTGGTCTTCAGACGTGTCACTGCAAAGCTGCTCCCGAAAGACCTGACTTTCATGCAAAAACGAGGTTAACATTGCGAAAGACATTATTTTCATGGCTGAATCTGATCCAACATTCATCAAACGCAGCATTACTGGAGACAAGACATGTGTTTATGAGAATGACTCGCAATGTAGACATCAAGCGAGTGAATGGTGTACATAGCATGAGCCAAGACCGAAAAGACCAGATCGTTTTCAGTCGAAAAAGAAGGCGATGTTCAACGGTGTTGTGCATCATGAATTCCTGCCAGAAGCTCAGACAGTTAACAAAGAGTATTATTTGGAAGTTATGAGACGGTTGCATGAAGCAATTCGCCATAAAAGGCCGGATTTGTTGGCAAACAACTCGTGGATTGTGCACCACGATAGCGCAATGTCACACAGTGCCGTAGTTACCGCAATTTTTGGACTGAGAACGGAACGAACACCATCCAAGAGCCACTAAATTCGCCTGCTTTGGCTCCTCGTGACTTCTTTCTGTTCGGTCCACTCAGAAAATGCTCCAGGGAACGCATTTTAGCAGCCAAGAGGAGATAATGGAAAACTGCATAACTGCGTTGCAGTCGATAGAGGGTAGTTTGAAGGGGACAATATCAATTTTAATAAATAAAATTGTATTTCTAATTTTCTGAATATTCCTGAAACTTTTTGATCAAGGTGGTATGATAATAAAACTGTAAAATCAGTGTGAAACAAAACCGGAGCATTCACCACAGCAAAACACTTCAAAATTATTTCACACCCTGAAATTAATATCTCATCAAATATTAGGCATCGCCAAACTTCTTCTCCATAAATTAATTGAAAACCTTTCGTCATAATTTACTACCTCAGTTAGTCATAATTTTCTATCTCAAGTTTTATAGTAAAAGTCCTCCGAAAAGTCGTTACAAAACCCATTATCGTTCTATATATAACGTAGTAAACTAACGTAGTAAGTTCTTAAATATTTTAAGTTCTTTTCGTTATGTGAATGAACTTATGAGTGTGTATAAAAGACAAATATCGCCAAGCACATTAATAAACCTCATACCTTAAAAATGTTTATGATATAAATAATTTATAACTGATATTGTTGTCATGGAATTATTTCCCGGATTTACAAATTATGGAACCAATTAAGTTGACCATTGACTGATAAGCCAAAGTTAGTATTGTCAATATAATAAAAGTATAATTTGACTACCAGAAAAGCAGTGGCATCAAGCATCAAAGATTTGGATAGAGTTGTTTTTATATGTTATTAAAGGTTAATTAATCCATGATATTTATAGTAATATATTATCTCACTCTATAAATATACTATTCTAAACACATATGATTTTTCTTTTAAGTTTGAGAAAAAGATGCGTCGAGTACTCTTTCGACGTAAATACCTGCAAAAAATGGCAATGGTTTGACGTACTACGATACGTTTCGCTTTAGCTGGGAGCAGATTTCATTTCAGATTTTTGAGTAAATTTTAATTCTGGAAAATTATTTCACTAGATATATAGATATAAGAGATTAGGAATATATATTTTATATATTTATACATTATATACTTTATTATATACATTCATAGTTTTTCAAGTTTTATAGATTTAAATTTATGAATTACAAAGTTAATACATTATATTGTATTGTTTAATTTTAAAGGATCCTTATATCTTATCAATAATTTTCTTATAATTTATTATGAATATTTTGTTTATTGCGTATTACAAAATTGATATCTGAGCATTGTTGCCTTTCTGCTGGATGTATGCAAATGACTTAAAATATGTGAGTTTTTGAAAAAACCAATTTTGTGAAAAAATGAAAATTTCATGGGAAGGTTTTCATTGGATGATTTGATACATATTTACTAGAAACATAACTCAGTATCAATGTCTGTAATCGCTTTGTTCAACTTTTGGTAATGAAACTCTGTAATAAAAAAAGCAGTTTATAACTGATACTGATTTTCCAAATTTCGTTGTGGTTCTACTTCATTCATCTGGTTTATTGCCTAACTTCTTCGCGTGAAAACATAATATGGCTTATGGCAATGTCAGAGGACCCACTTGTCTACCTGATTCTTAACTGCAATTTAAGTATCAATAAAACATTTTTAAATATGCACTTCGAGCAAGTCCAGTTGACC
>WYDF02031341.1:0-12800 GCA_009867245.2 Adranes taylori
TTGTTAAATTATAAACCCCAACTGTCTTTTTCAGATCAAACATGGTTCGAACATATGTAAAAAAGAAAAAAGCACCTGCTTATGATGAAGATGATGTGAAAGCTGCAATAAAACCTGAGCGGGAGCAAAACATGACTTTGGGTGATGCTGCAGCCATTTATGGCATGTCACATACTGCTTTACATTACCGGATTAAAAAAGTTCAAGTAAATGATGACGGAATTGTGATTTCATCGGTAAAACATGATTTTCATTACAAATATTCAAGCCAACAAGTTTTTTGTAAAGAATACGAATCATTAGTTGCATTAGTTGAGTATGACATAAATTCGTCAAAAATGTTTTATAAGCTTACCTACAAACAAATGAAGGTTCCAGTCAACGACTACGCTTTGAAGTTGAACTTGAAAATACCAGTCAGTTGGAAGAAAAATCAAAAAGCTGGTCAAGATTGGCTCTACAGTTTTATGCGGAGGTATAAAAATCTTTGTATTCGGAAACCAGAAAAAACGTCCCTTTCAAGGTTAACTTCATTCAACAAAACTAACGTGGAAGCCTTTTTTGAAAATTATTAAAGAGCTCTTAAAGCTAAAAATTTCACAGCTTGCCAAATTTTCAATCCGATGAAACATGGGTGGCAACAGTTTTACAAGCTCCCAATGTTCTTGCTCCAAGATGGGTCAAGCGAGTAGGACAAGTAGTCTCCGCAGAAAGAGGATAATCAATTACTTTATGAATGATTATTAATGCAGCAAGAAACACTTTACCACCAGTACTTATATATCCACGCGCAAGAGTTAATACAATGATTGAAGATGCTCCTCCGGGAAGTATTGTTTTGGCCAACACCCCTGGAAGTCACTAGATGATTCGTTCTCTTTTTTTGGAAGTCCTCAAGCATATCGTTCATTAAACGGAAAACCCTATTCTCATACTAATGGACAATCATGAAAGTCATTGTTCTCTAGATGCAGTTACATACGCTAGATCAAACGGTATTACATTCGTAACCTTTCCACCGCACTGCTCCCATAAACTTCAGCCTCTAGACGTTGGTGTTTTGGGACCATTCAAAGCTAAGATAAAGATAGCGCAAGATGATTGGTTGACCAAGCATCCAGGAAAGACCAGTTCGATTCATAATTTGCCACTTATAGTTAATACTGCATATAATTTGTCTTTTACAAGAACAAACATTTTGTCTGCATTTAATATGCCGGGATTATGGCCTTTAAACCGCTTGACTTTTGGAGATGAGGATTTTATGAGTGCAGCTGTAACAGACAGACCAGAACCAAAAATACGGCAGAACAAATGGCGATTACTTACAAATTCGTCAGTCCTATTCAGGGTTGCAGCAAGAATGGGGATACTAGTTCTAAGCACACAGTATGTACTATTTCACCTTGTGATATTCGTCCATATCCAAAGGCTCTGCCTAGATCTGGTTTAGCCAAAGGCAGAAAGAAAGGGAAATAGCGCATTTTGACAGAAACTCCAGAAAAAGACCGATTGGAAGAAGAAAAGATGGAGATACAAAAAAAAGAAAACTGGAGAAGTATAAAAAATTGCAAAAGTTGAAAAAGTAAAAAGAAATATTTATCAAAAATTCTATGAGGATGATACTGAATCAGATGAGTCTACTTCTATGGCTGAAAAGATGTCTGTTCATAATGAATCATCCATGACTAGGAGACATTCAGCGATTTGGAAAGTCAAGAGTTAAAAATTTCAAATGACTTAGAAGTAAATTATTTTGTTCTTGTTACAATTTGCTACCAAGAATTTGCGAGCACTATTTGTGGGTAGAATTGAAGAATGTCTGAAAGAAGATTGTTTTCGAGTTAATTTTATGAGAAGAAAAGATGACACGTAGAAATTTTATTTTCCATTAAAAGAAGACTCAGTTTGAAGCTTCCAATACCTGACATATCAGGTGGAACTGCTAGAGCCATCAGTGTGTTGCCTTTTAATGTAGATTTTTCGGTTTTTAAGGATAAGATAATGTAAACTAGCATTTGTTTATAATTACGAATTATTTTGAGTAAACGTTGAGCTATATTTATGTTTTTCTGTTTTGTTCAAATGAACTCCTGAGTCGTTCAAATCTGCCTGAACGGAGGGGTACAATAGAACTAATGCATTTCTAAGAAAAAAAAATTCTCTAGTTATATATTACATTAATCAAAGAAAATACCATCTAAGTTTGAGTCCTACTTGATCATATAATTCTTCTGGGGCAAGAAATCTAAATAAAAATCGCAATTTTTGTTCAAATGTACCTTCTCTTCCCCTATGTTTTAAGCAATTAGTTACTGTGCTCTATTTTCTTCTATGTGAATGTTTGCTTGCTTTCTATAAATTTCTAATAGGCGTTCTGTAGCTGTTGGCTCTGCTTTAACAGACTCCGAATATTCTTCAGTTGGGAACTCTGATAAATTTAATTCAGGATCTATAAATGTATATGGTGTCCATACTCCTTGAATAGATGGAAAATCAGTATGCCATAATTTTCTAATTCGAGTACCTTCAGAGTTTCCTGATTGTGTACGTAGTAAATTCAACCATTTATTAATTTCGCCACAATTCATATTACCAGTTGGTAGCAGTTGTTTATCACCATTTACTAGAAACAAAATATTATTAAGGGACATGAAAAAGCATCAGTTTGGTTTTAAAATATTAGCTGAGTAAAAAACGATTGAATTTCTCTTAACTCTGTTTAGTTTTTCTTAAAATTTTAATATCTAATGCATGATAACAAAAACGTCTGATTTAATTCAATTATATACAAACAAGAACTGGGGAAATCAACAAGACGCATACCTATGCAACTAATTATAAACAAAAATATGTTACTACAATAAAATATTGCGTTATTTATGCCTGGTAATGACTTTTATTACACCCCATTTTAGAAGCTTAGACTCTGGTTGTTTCTAGTTCATCTTTTCTGTGGATAGGTAAAATATGTAGGCCTTTGCCTTTTATTTGCATAGGTAAAATGTATTAGTTAGCTCTTTGTTGAATACAGTTGAGTACTTCCTTGAAGAGAAATGGTATTTATTATCTGGCGTGTTTAGGTTACCAATTTGTTTAACTTGTTATAACAACTTGCTCTTATTGTCTGCTCAATACTTGTTGCTCTACCTACATTGTTTAATATACATAAATCTTTTATGATCAGTACTCATGAAATTAAATACATTAACATGGTAGTGCGCAAGTAATAATTTAAAAGATGCATTATCACTAGAATAACTCTTTGGGTATCGGTTTAATTCCTGAAGTTGAAAGTTAAAAAAAGAAGTTGCAAATTAGAATTTCAGATTTTAGCTCGTTAACATTTAAAGTGTATGACGATTGTATATAAAAATGTGAGAATGAAATACTTTGAATGAGAATAACATATTTACGTACAATATTCAGCTGTAATGTTTGGAGATCGATGTCTTCTAGGCTTTAAGTATACAACAACGCCTGGATAATCACGGGCAAAATTTATCAAATCGCCCTCGATAAAATCCCTAAAAGTTTGTGAAGATTTATAGACAGTATTATAAAATATAAATTAAATTACCTCATTCCCCGGCTAGATCCATGGCTTTTACAAAATTTTAAAACTACTCTTTGTAGCTGGCTAATGTATCTACCTACACCATTTTGAGAAGGTGTTCTAATAAACGTAGGTTTTAGAAACAAACAGGAATTTGTTGTCATATTAAATTTACACTTATTTTATCCAATCTTAACCTCTCGTCTCTACTTCTTTCCTTTTTACTGAGGACGTGTTTCCAATTTGTAAGTTCTATTATCCAAAGCCGACAGGAAGGATGCCGGATCATTTTGTCTCTAACTGTTGATCCTATGTTGTGTTACACTTCACACTATCCGGGTCCTTGGAGGTGGCTGACTTTGGTTAAGCACTGCACTTAGACCACGGTAGGGTGAACAATAGAGATAACAGGGGTATAGGAATGGAATGATGAACAGCGTATCGACGATAAATAGTGTCGACAACTGAGTAACGTTAACGCCTGTAGACGATAAACCGCGTCAAAGACGATAAACATCGTCAAATTTACTCGAATAGAATGAAAAACTGTAAAGTTTTAATTTACAGTTTTTCATAAAGTCAAAAAGTATAAAGTCAAGAAGGATTTCTGACTTGGTTTAGATAGGTTTAGATAGGATTTCTTCCAATCAAAAAGGAGGAAATATATCGAGTTCCATAAGTTTGGAACAGAAATCTTCTCTTTGGACTGTGTATAGAACAATTTTAGAGTTTGGTTTAGTGGAGTGAGCAGATTTGCTGGTGGTCTTGTATATATATAATTGTCCTTGCTTGGCTGCACGTTACCCGTATAACGACCTTAAAATGGAACTGGGCCGGCCATGTGGCGCGACTTACGGATAATCGCTGGACAAAGAGGATACTTGAGTGGAGACCGCGCCAAGACACATACAGAAGTAGAGGTCGTCCACCAACCAGATGGACCGACAACATCAAAAGGATAAAGACCAACTGGATTGAGGCAGCACAGGATCGGCCACGATGGAAAAAGCTACGGGAGACCTATGTCCAGCAGTGGACGCGATTGGTCGCTTGATGATGATGATGATGATGAAAGACAGAATAAATGAATTACACTATAAGAGAATCAGGTGTTGAGTTATATATTTCAAACGTTCTTCCGCAATACCAATGTCAAGCTGCTTTAATTCTCAATTATATTGATGTTGATTAGGTTTCATAGTATTCTTTTAAGGAGTAAAGTGGTCGGTCAGCAAAAAACTGTCTTATACATCTAAAATTTTTAAAACTCATTTTTAAAATGTATTTGCAACTTATATGCCATTAGACCCATATAGTGAGGACCTCTTTCGTATAAAGCTATATCATGATGTGGAATTGAAATTTTACCAGCTTGTCGCCTTTCCATTCCAATGTTTAATTGAGAGTTTAATATGAATTTGCCTATGTTGTGGACAAATACGCACATGTAGTATAGATATAGAGAATATGTTTAGTTTCAGAAATATTGGGCCACAGTGATCATCGTATTTAGCATTTACCATTATTCTTAAGATTTTTTTCAGTAGCACTAAAATTCGATGAAGATCGGACGATTTACCACAAAATATTAGCCCATATGAACGTGACTTTCAGCGTAAGAATAATAGAAGTTATGCAAAACGTCTATATTACTATATTTTTGGCTTAGGTTTTGGCCACTGCATTCACCAATAACATTTGAGTACATTTAACTTTTATTTTGTTTTTGGCTCGTAAAAGATGTAGTAACATCGGAAGCATGTGATCGATCTCGACCTCTCTTTGACTTAAAGACGAATTTCTTGGTTTAGAGGATTTGCTGTGATTTTAGCTCCTCTTTGGCTAGAAGGCGATATGGCTGAATTGATGGGAAGACTTGCTGTCAGTTCAAGTGCGTAAATGTGGTAAATGTGGCTATTTCGGAAATGGTGAACCATTTTTGACAAACAAATATTGGAGGGACTCGCCTATCGCCGTGAATTCTATAATTCTATGTATTCTATAGGAATTCAGACTTGTCGCAGTCAAAGTTATAGAGACTCCACTATGTCTCTCCATATGACGGGTAGTATTCCATATCTATCTTCTTTGATACATTTTGTTGCACATAAGCGTGAGGAATATGTGACATTTAAAAAATATTTTTATTTTATAAATTTATATTCTTGAATTTGTTTTTTAGATCAATCTTATCTATTTCTTAAAACCCTTGATGCACTTTCGGTTTTTACAATTTTGGCATGCCCAACTGATTTTCATTTGACACACACAGCACTTCAAATGCCTAAGTTATTCAGGAAAATGTTGCCCTGTTGTTTAAATGCTATAACCTGCTTTTCTTTTTCATTGAATCCTTGACGTTCCTCCATCTCTGAAGTAACTTCTTACAATGTTCCAACAAAACTCCTGTTCACTCATATTGACTTCTGACAAAATTTTTACTATCATATCTAAGAAATTTGTAAATAAGATCTACCACTATTTTTAACCTTTAACGCCGACCCAATATAGTGAAATGCATTGATTGGCCGAACTCCACCTGAATCAACTCCACCCATTCCAGAATTGTGTGTGGCAAAAAGTTTTGATTGCAGAATATTTTCGTTAGATTTTATTGATCTAGATTCTAAACTAACGTTTCACATGATGGGATGGCCCTAGAGTATCATAATAGTCCACATTGAACATACATTACTATCTTTCCATTTCACACAAAATTTCATTTACCTTATCAAACCTATAATCTGATGTGCCTCTGTCCATTTTTTTCATATTTTTGAGTCCAATGTAGGACACTTTTGCAATTTATTTTCTCTCACTGTTCCGGTAGCTTTTATATTTTTTCCGTTCAAGCATACTATAAGAGGATAAGATGTAAAGTAATTATCAAAAAAAACATCATGATTTATTGGATTTGGAATATATTTTATTAGGTCTAGCCCCAACCGGTAGGATACACCAAAACCAACCACAACAATAACAATTCCATAACGGATGAGCTACTTATCATCCAATTTTAATAATCAATTCAAACAAGTTTGCCTCTTATAAATTGTGTGGCTGGATTGTGACCAAAATATTTAACCATAGATTTATCAATGGACATATATACTTATGGAATCAACTCATTTGTAAACATTTTCAGTAACTTTCTTCATAAATGGAACTTTGTACACTCGATCTTGCAAATTTCTTATTTGGTCATTATTAGCTAAATGCATATATTTCTTTATTTCGGAGTATCTGTCCTTCGACATTACATTATAGACGCAATCCTTCGACATTGCAGGAACCCCCAAGGTTTTATCTAATGACGGCTCGTACTTGAGGTAATTTGTGATAACCTGTTAGGAGTAAATATTGCAAGAGAATTCTTAACTTTATATTCTTGACTAGAATTAGAATTAAGAATTTTTGATAGTCACACTTTAAATTCTTAAAAAATACAGCTCGTTAATACTCTGTTTAAAACACTGATTTCTTTGAGAAAAATAAACCGACGAGTTGTAGATTTTACGGAATTCTAATTACTCTGGCTTGTCTTCAATTTACTGATTAACCATTTTAATTTATCAATATATCTGACATTATTTTGTAACGTATGTTTTATTATTATTGCCATCAATTTATTTTTATTTAATTTACTTATTACAAGTGTTGTTTTTTTAAGCCCGCAATCTAGCCTTAAAAGTAGGGGGTACCTTCAGAAGCAGATTAACACGGTCGTGTGAACATCTCGTGGGGACGTTATCACAAATTTAACAAAATTAAATTACATAATTTATACCCAATTTATATTTTATTCTCATCAATCGACATCGAATTATATCATAGTTAGTCAGCATTAAATTAACGAAATTTGAGAAAAAGGGACTTAAGTTCTGGTGTCGTCCCCTTTTAAATATGGTTGTCAATTAATACAGTAGAATACACTATTCTGAGTTATACAGTATTCATTAAAGTATTCATTGATGCAGTATAATGCTACAAAAAAAAAACAAAAAGTGAATTTTTAAATACATATTTATTTCCCATCTTTTGGACCCTATACAATTTACATAACTAAGTACGTTGTCAGGCAAATACAGTGTATTTTCCATATTGGAATGTATGTTTCATATACATTAAACAAAATTTAAGGGATAAGATGGTAATGAGGGGTGGGTATACAAAGGTTTGACTAGTTTCGAGAAATGATCAGTTGCCTTATGAAATAACTATTTCATTTTCTTGATGAGTGTAATATAATAAATATAATTTTATTTATATTTTCTTTTTTGTGATTACAATTATATATTTTTTTAATTGAATTGTTTTGTTTGCAATAAATTTAAAACATGATTTAAAAGTCTATTAAATTAATATTATTATCGTTAATTATTTTTTTCAGATCTTTCAATTAGATACCTGAGAGATTCTAATTCATTTTAGTAATTAAATTTAATTAAGACATTATACTACAATTATGATTTTGATCAATTAAAAATTATGAAACTTTCATAAAACAACTGAGCTTATATATAGAGGCTTAAAAATGCCTACAGTTTTGAAACGGTATTTAATTTTCTTAAATCTCTAAGTAACGACATTCTTAAAAACACATTATACATGAAAAAAAGTATTTAATTTCAGCTTAATGCTCTTATATATCGTATTTATTTTCATAATAGTAATACAGAAGAAACGTTGTCAATGGCTTGAAAGTCTACAATTTATAAGGCTAGATTATGAAGAGGCCTACACCTCTTCATAAAATAAAATATACTACTATGACATGCTAAAGATGTATTTATAGCATTATATCAACGCAGCAATTGTTTTACTGCATGACTTTAACCTACATGTAATATATGCTATGAAGATTCTACAAATAATGTACTTCATGTATTATATAAATTTTTTACAAAAGTAATATTTTTCGACAATGCGACTTTATAAAAGACATCATAAGTGTGTTTTATGTATGAATAACAATCTTTTTCATATTTTAAATACATTATTTGTATGTTTTCATAAGAATAATTTACGTCTTACCTAAATATATTACTTATAACCTTACAAATTCATAATAATTTTTTTATTACTTAGATGTAGGTATATATTATATATTTTTTATATTATATGTAATTTTTTTCGTTTATATATAATAAAATTTTGTTACGATTAAATTTAAGATGTCACTTGATAAGGGGCACAGATCATGATATGTTTAAGAAATGGTGTTTATATAAACTATTTATTTTCTAAAGCAGAAAAGGCGATTCTGGCTATTTCCCTACACAATAGAACACTATTATTAATGGATTAACTGTAATATTTATAAAGTAGTCAAAGTTTTAGGTCTAAATAGTTACATACATTCTACTCAAATATTTGACTTAGTCAATTCAAAACGTACTTATTGTACCATGTTTCTTTTTATTATTATTGCAAAGCACGTTTGCATGTAGAGCAAAACTAAGCAAGTCATTTTATTTTAAATATTTGAATAGTGTACGTTAAATTTCGTTTAAAATGTTGAATTCATTAAAAAAATATATTAAGATTTGGTCGTCCTCAAGTAGACACTTTTTTTAAAGTTATGAATAAATTAAAACTCTAATTTGTCAGCCAACATTAAACAAACTTTCATAGCCCAATTAATGAATTCTAATTGTTCAAAATCTCTCTGGAAAAACAAGAACTTTATGCTTTCATGTAAAATTTATAGGTAATGTAAAACTACTAATTAGACATCGTAGAAAAAAACTTCAACAAACATAATACTTAACAATAATAATAGTGTTCTTGAGTTGTAATTAATAAAACCCATTGAACATTTATCACATAATACATACATATTATACATGAAATGAATTTACATACATTTTTTATCTTCGTAATATTTAATGTACGAAGTGATATTGAAAATATGACATATAGTCGCAAAATTATTTGTAGTCTTAAATGCATACGTTGTTGGAGAATCAACTTCAGAAATGAGAGTTTAAGTTCCATTAATTGTCAAAAGATGTACATTGCGTCAAAAACGTTGACTAATTGATAGTGTCCCGTGACGTAGTAAGCGATGTGAGTTGCATGTAATTAAGGAATGTTAAGACCAACACATCGGTTTTAGACCAACACATCATGATAGAGTCAAGAGTAATATGCATTTTGAAGAGTTTCACAATAGAATTTTTACTTTAGAAAAAATATTTCAGATTACTTTTGTTTAAGGATTAAAATAAGTTTAAGGACTAAACTACATCAAAGACAACGTGTTCAATTTATTTAAATGCAAATCTCTAAAAAGAATTCACTAAAAAAATTGATCCAGCCATAATAAAATTGCAAGGCAAAATTGAAGTGTTTGCAGGCATTTTAGTCCTACATAAAAGTATTTGAAAATTTTTTGCTATTTTTTGAAAGAAAAATTCTAATGCAAAAAAATGTTTTTCGTAAATATTATAAATACTCTGAATATTTATTTACTACTTATTTAACCTCTATAAACAGTTAAAGGGAATACATCATTGCATGTCTATTACTGCGCAGTTTATCGACGACTGTAATATGAAAAAGTGTACACTGTGTATAATAGTTCCTTTCTTGCTGTTATTTTGGTTCTTTTTGCTATTGCTTACTATAAGATAGAAGGTTAGAAGAGCTAATAGAATTTACTATGAGACTGTGATGTATCTGAAATCTTTTAAAGTAAACTCTTGACCAAAGCAAATACTACGTTAGACTACATTTGGTTCAATAATTTTTTTAAAAATATTTTACAATTTTGCCACTAAATGTCAATAAATCAAAAGTGATGCAAGCGTTCTTTTAGATCAGAATACAAAATTATTGTTATAAAAATTAAGTAGCATCTTTGTATAGTTTTGAAAATAAAACATAAATTACAAATCCCTTCAATACATTAATTACACACAATACTTACATTGATTATTGAATAAGGTTACAACATACAATAAAGGTTGGATTGCATATATAACACGCGTTATAAATTTGTTAATAACTAATTAAGCTGATATGTTAATTTTTATGTTATATTCTTCAAAAGTATATAGAGAAATAGGGTCTAATCTGTACATAAGTTCTTAGATTTAAAATTCAAATAATTTGGACGACAATCAACGAAGGTACTGGTTTGGGCAAACAGTAAAAGTTGATAACTAACAAGAACAAAAACGAAGTTATTCTGCTGATCGGGTTTGCCACTAAGAATGTATTTAAGAAAATTATAATCAGGATCGAATTCCGTCAAGTGAAAAAAAAAAAATTAATTTTTCACTTGTGTTGAAAATAACAGTTGTTTTATAAAAAAATCGTATCTACACGATAAAAATAACATCTTGTATTACTTATGTATAGACTGACAATAATTTATTCTCAAATATACACAACTCTCCAAATAGTAATTTACACCCTGATTCAAACCCACCCCCTTTTCTAATACGCTAATGAGTATATTACATAAACATATATTGATACTCTTAAACGAGCGAGCCATTTAAAAGAGTCCGCTAATTGTAGTACGGATCCTAAACTTGCGATCATTACTTGACTTGTTTACATTGTTTTATTTTGGACGGAATCAAAACGCAGCACTGATAGTTTCCACAAAACAATCTTTTTTTTCATGTAAATGATTTTACTGGATAAAGATCGAAAACGTTGGGTTATGCAGAAAATTATAGCGGCTGATGTTTTGAAAATTGCAAACTGCATTAATAAAAATTTGATATTTAAATAATAATATAAAATTTAATAAGAAATATATAATATGTTGCTTCCAATATGAAAATTGAAATATGATACATTCATATTGTTGAAAAAAATTGTTTTGCGAAAGATCAGGATTATCTACATTATGGCCTATAAAATCAAGAGACGGAAATTTATTGACAATACATTATGTAATATAAAATTTTGCGCTATCCTTTTACGGAAACTTGAAGAAATTAAAATATATTGAAGAAGCTGAAATATGCATTGTAACGTTTTCCTTGTAGTAAATAAAATTAGATTTTAAGTTCTGTACTTTGTGTATTTTAAGTTCCTCAACTTTTTTAAACATGTTTGTTTTCATTTCTGCTTTCGTTCATTCATCGGTACTTTTCGTTTATTCGTTGCAATGTAAAGTTATTCCGACATTATCATGTTTCTTTGTAATCACATTAATTAGTAGAATAAGGTCTGTAATTGATAGTTGAATTATTTCTTGTGTTAAACTGGCTGTCGGTAAAGTCAGGCTGTCAAGTTTTAATCTGCAACGTTGAATGCTTAATCAGAATAAATAACAGCATATGACTGTATCTCAATTTCACTGTTTCAATTTACTTGATAAGATAGGCTCTTCATTAAACATATAGTGATTCAATCATGAATACCCGCTTCTAATCGTAATAATTCATAATAAAAATTTCCTTCCTTGATTTTAAATGGACCAAGTATTATTAACATCATTATAATAAATATCATTATTAATTGACGTTAATAATGTTAACACATGATTTAAGTATGATAATTATTAATTAAATACATATATTATTTAAGATAATAATAGAATATATATCACATAGACGTCACACAAAAAGCACTACGTTTTTAATCTAATAAGAACAGATAAGTTAGAGTTTATTGATTAAACCTTAACAAACATTTATTACTTACGTCTGACGCTAATGTATTTTCATAAATACGAAGGCAATCATAGAGAAGAAAATGTAAGCAAAATAAAAACATTAAATATTACATAAAAATAAGATTACAAACTTAATTATAAATATAACATCTCATTCTAATCGTAATATACACATTTAACCTAGAAAACTTTAATTTTAATTTGAAAAACCTTTTAGTGTTTATTTTTTGGTTTAGTAAATATTTAAAACAAGTATAAGACAATAATATACTTCTGTCCTATTCTTGTTGATGATTTTAAATCATCTCATCCCAATTTTCAATTAGAAATAAGTTCATTACTATTAATTAATTACTTATTGACTAAACTTTGGTTAAAATCTCTAAAACACATTTTTTATTTTAGACTTGTAGATTCATTCTTTATATAAATGAGAAGTTGTATGGTTTTTTATTATTCTGCTAATTTCCATATAGATAAAAAAAACCTAAAACTAGAAAAAATTAAAATAGAGATTTTTTAAAGCCATAAAATTTGAATTTCTTCTGAACAGGTGGCTAGACCAATACGCATTGAAATCTTCAAATTATGTCACATCCAGATATT
>WYDF02031352.1:0-12800 GCA_009867245.2 Adranes taylori
CATGATTCGGATGAAAAATAACATTTTAGTATCAAACTAATTGAATCAGACACGCATCGTATCTTGTATCATGGCATGTGAATTTGTCTCGTGTCTTTTCACATTTTGTCTCTTTTCGCATGAAACACGCCGGCACTTTTATTATTAACTATTATTATTGTTATTATTATCATTCGTTCGTTTGTTGTTTTAAATTATATAAAGCTGTAATTTGAGCATTGCGAAAGTTTTCATCATAAAAACATTACCAGTCTGGAATTATCAATTACTTGTTTCAGAATTTATTTGTAATTTATATTATACTAGCGGACCCGGCAAATCTAGTCACCATCCTACGGCGCGGACAGGTCTGTTGTTCGCACTACCGTGGCCTGTGGCCGCGGCTTCGCCGCGACGAGCGACATGGTCTAGATGCAGCGGCTTTGCCCCGGCCAGCGATATTGCTTCATTGCTGCTGTTCTGCTGCGGCCAACGGTATGGATATGGGAAAAATATAATACATATATGATCAATAATAATAAAATGTCGTACAGACAAAGTATATTTCTATATTTTCTTAGACTTTTTAATGAATCAGTTAAAATCAAAATGATTAACTCATGGATTCTCGCGCACGTGACATATGTCCCACAGTTCTCATTTTACTTTTACTGCTTAACAGCGAGTTGGAGTACAACTTTCCTATAAATATAACTACCATTTGCATGAAAACTGGGTTACTGTTTGTGAAGTAATTCAAAATATGTAATCACGTAACAGTTGCCCAACACGTGGGATACATCCCAGAATACTAATTATACTCGCGTAATATATACTTCAATTATTTTATACGTATATTATATTTCAAAGCAAAGCTATTGATGGATATTTCAAGAAAGGAACATGATGCAAATAATGAAGAGGAAATGACAAGTGGTGAGGAACATGATGACATGTGTGAAGACACTGAAACAAATCTTTATTATGGAATGATGGAATGAAATGGTGAACTACATGTCCATATCAAAATACTCGTACATGTGCACGTAACATAATAAAAATTCATTTGCCGAAACCTCTTCATGACGCTAAAGGAACCAAAGAGGAAGTTGATATATGGAACCTTTTCTTTGAAGACAAAATAATTGATAGCATAGAAGTTCCACTAATATATTCATGGATAGCATTCGAAATTACAGTAGAGTCTCACTTATCCGATCTTCGCTTGTCCAACATTCCGTCTTATACGACGTCGCGCCGCTTGTTAGCAAATGTCTAGTTTTTGTCGTCATTGAGCGCTACCAAGGAGGTTGCGCGATAGGCTGTACACACTACAATTCGCGCGTACACGTTCCTCTAACCTTTGTCTCAAGTGTCAGTCACCCTAACTTCACTTCGCTCTGTCATAATTCAGTGTAGTGCGCATCGGTCTACTAACTTCGTGATTTTATTTTATGGAGTTGTTATTGTTTTTTATTAAGTACAGTGCTGTTACTGTCGTGTGTTAAGGTGTTGTTATTGCTGTGTTATAATTTTTATTATTGTACTTTACATATAGATTGATTATTACTCTATTATGGCAAGCAACGAAATGAAAGAAGGTTGTGCTATCGATGCAACAACAACATTGAGCTAATCAAAAGACTGGACAAAGGAGAGACAATGCAGTAGGTTGCTGATAACTATGGCGTCTGACGGGTAACAGAAGGAGATTGGAAAAAAGAAACGATTAAAATAGAAAATGTTGTTCTTCAAGAGTCACTGAAAGTGCATTAAAGGAGAAAAAAAAACAATAAAAAATTGTGAATATGAACAAGTAAGTGTGGCTTTGTATTTATGGTTTACCCCGTTCAGGGACAAAGGTGTACCTATTCGGGGCCTATCCTGCAGGAAAAAGCGTTGCATTTTCGAAATGAAGGTGATGAATTTAATGAAGGTGATGCAGAATTCACTGCAAGTGTTGGGTGGCTTGACAGGTGGAAAAAACATTACGGAATCCACCAGTTAAATGTTTATGCGGAGAAACGTATCTACAAATGGTGACGATATCAATGAAATTCGTAAAAATGTTCATCTCTATTGAAAATGAAACCCTTATAGGCGATCAAATTTTCAACTGTGATGAGACTGGCTTTAACTTTAAGCCTAGTAAGAGCCTTGCGGCCAGAACATAAAAATCACCACCTGGGTTAAAACGTAGCAAAAAAGGGTAACAATTATTGCTTGCAGCAATGCATTAGCGAACCATAAAATGGATTTTGCAATGATCGGGAAAGATCATTGCAAAATCCACGAGCATGCAAAAAATCCACGAGCATTCGAAACAATTGCAAGAATTACTCTTCCATTAAAGTATTAGAATCAGAAAAGTGCGTGGATCAGCAGCGAAAATTTCAAAGAATGTTTTTGTAAAGAAATTGTTGTTTCCACTGAAACATATTTGAAAAAAAGTAATGTTCTAAGAAAACCCGTTAGACAACGCCCCAACGCACCCGAGTTCAGATGAGCTTCAAAATGGCGACATCAAGGCGATGTTTCAACAGATGGTGTTTTGGAAACAGTTAAAAGAAATTGTCGAAGGAAGCTACTATCGCAATTGTTAGAACAAGCTGATGGACAGGTTGATGTGATGACTAAATTGAAAGCCGTTAACATAAAGGATGTAGATTATTGGGTTGTAAGTGCCTGGACTGACGTAAATCTTTCAACAATAGGTAAATCATGGAATAAGTTGTTAGGTGAAAATGCAACTGAAGACGAGTAGGATCCAAAAATTAGTGAAGAAAGCATTTTTCCTTTAATACAACTCATCCCTGAATGTGAGGAAGCGACAGTAGAAGAAGTTGAAGGTTGGTGGAAGGAAGTCAATGAGTAAGTTATAACAAACGAAATAAGTGTTGCTCTCGTAAAAAATATGGCAACGATATTGACCATTGACAACATGCTGTCATTCTTCCAAAAGTATCCCATGAACATGCAGTAAAGACCCTAGAAGTTGCCTTGGCATACGTGGAGCATCAATAAAAAGCTACGGGGATCGATATAATGATGATCCAGAGATGACAGGACTTGGCAGCAAGAAAACGACCATCATCGTCGAAACAGACTAAGATCACAATATTTTTTACATCTTCATAAAGTATGTACATACAGAACTTTTAATATCAGTAACATCTTAAGCAAAGTCGTTGTAGCATTATACATTAGCAAAAATTTGTAAACCTTTAACTTCGTTTTTCTTTTGCCTGATTTTTTAACCTTTCCCTATTACCCGACATTTTCGCTTATCCGACATCATAGCGGCCCATTTACATCGCATAAGCAGGACTCTACTGCACTTTCAACGTGAGAGGAATGCTACATATACTGATGTTATCGAAATTCATGCGTTTATCGAACTATATCTTATTGGTTCCTTGCGTTCTTCGCACAATTTGCCTGGTTTTTGGGAAAATTCAAGAAGAGATAGGATGGAATTTTGGTACTTGACAATACCAGAAAATCGTTTTAGGTTTCTAGTACGCTGTTTTAGGTTTGATGATATCGGAAACAGAGACACTCGAAGAGAAATTGATAAACTGGCTCTGATTAGAGAAATACTGGATCTCCTGATAAAAAAATGTCATAAAAATGTTTGTCCTCACAGAAGATAAACAACTTGTCTTCTTTTCGTGCAAAAGTGTTTTTAAACAGTACATACCCACGAAACCTGCTAAATATGGCATAAAAGTGTTTGTCTAAGGTGACTCACGAACTATATATATTTCATGCATGGAAGTTTCTGGTACCCAACCAGAAGGTTTATTTCGTGAATTGAATACTCCGGCAGAAGTTGTTTAGCGTTTAGTAGAATCAGTAAAAGGAACCAATCGAAAAGTACTGGAGATGATTGGTGCTCAAGTATACCATTAGTAAAAAGACTACTTGAGGAGAAAAAATTAAATTATGGAAAAATAAAAGGAGCAATATGGAAAAATGAAAGGGAAGTTCCTAAAGAATTTTTACCCTCCAGAAGCAAATAAGAGAATTTGTCAATGTTCGATTTTGATGATGACTGTACACCATTAGTTTTTTACTTCCCCAAAAAAACGTCTGTGCTAGCAAATATCTAACAGGGACCATAGATGAATCAACTGGGGACCAAAAAAGCCTGGGATTATCATATTCTACAACATAATAAAAATAGGTATTGGAGTACATGATAAGTTACGCCAGAATATCAACATGGCATGAAACACCAGATGCTAACCCGTGGTACTATTTTACCATTTTTTTAATGCACTCTGCATTTATAAATTTCACCACCAAGTCAAACGTACCACTTTCTTAGAAAACCGTATCTGGGAATTACTCAAGCCGAGGTGAGATTTTCACATTATCAAGCCAGTTATGGGAACGAGCAGAACATCTTATAGATATAAATCAACTTCAGAAGAACAGAGAATCAGTTCACGTGGTGGATGTTATTTATGTGGCAAAGCTCGAGATAAATCCACAAGTAAATGGTGCATTCTGTGTGGAAAATTTATATGTGGTGCTCATTTAAAAGACAAATGTCTAAATTGTGTCAATTTAATTGGTATTCTTTTTTTTTTTGTTAAATAAATACGAAATTGTTAATGATTATTTGTATTTGTATTGTTTAAGATTACCCTAAAAATTCCCCACATGATGAAAAAGTTGAATTAGTATGAAAGCAAAACAGCATTAAGATTAATATAGCCGGGGTGAGATATGTGACCGCGCGACTAACCGTGATCATATATTCATATAGCGCAACTAATGAAGAGTTAAATAATGACACGGTAGCTTACAAATTTAAAATTAAAAGAAAGGCCACAGTTATGAGAAAGGCCCAAATATATTTCTATGGCCTTGTACACGAAAATATTAGACTACGAGGGTCACTATTTATGTATTGAGCCTAATAATAAAAAAAAAGTTAATTATCTATGAGGATTGCTTTGTTGTTTTTCAAAATATTCTCCATGATGATCTATACACTTTTGCATGCGTTTGAACCATTTGTCAAAGCATTTTTTTCCATTTCGCTTGAGATATATCCAAAACATGGTTTTTGAATGCATCAACGGCTTCTTCTGCCGACGAAAGCCGGCTTCTTCTGCCGATTAAAATCGTTGTTCACGCAATTTATTCTTGACGTTTGGAAATAAAAAGAAGTCAAGGTTTGAGTGTTCAGTCGGTTGTTTGAGCCGATCTGTGAAAGCTCGCATTGTCATGATGAAGAATGATCCGACGGTGCTTGTTCGTTTTCCTCATTTCACCGAATACTTCCAAAGACCGAATACTTTTGAAACACCCATACAGTCGACTGCTGTTTAGTTTCCGGCTCAGACTCATAGATCCATGATTCGTCACCTGTTACAATATTATATGTCTTTTGAAGCACCATCCTTGAATTTCTTGAGCATTTGTTTGCACCAATCAAGACAAGCATCTTTTTGAGTTTTTGTCAAATTATGTGGGATCCAACGAGAACAAATCTTTTTCACTGCTAAATGTTCATGTAATATTTTATATATGGAAGTCGAACTAATGCCTAAGGTTGTCTCAATGTCACACTATGTCACATGACGAGCTTGCATTAGCAATTTTTGCAAAGCATTAATGTTTTCTGGTACAACAGCTGATTTTGGACGACCTTCTTTCGGTTCATTCGTGAGCGAACGACGATCACGCTCAAACTCCTTATACCAGCGTTTTACAGTGGCAAAGGATGGGGCTTCATCGATCGACGGAAGTCGAAATAATTTGATCGAACCGCTCTTGTCTTGATAATTCACTTCGAAATTCGTAATAAATCATTGCACGAAAATTTCCCGAGTTAATTCCATTTTTTCGTTGAGATTTATTTTTCAAGACACTGTAAACAACACAAATAAAAAAATGTTCTTATGAAGGTTATGTTAAAAAGAGTCGAAAGAGTAAAAATGGGTAATGAAAACGTGAGATACCGCCAAAAACTCTCAATGTTGCCAAGGCTCAATGTATAAAATTGAGCCTCATATTATTAAGACAAAATATTTATACATTTATGAAATGACAATTAAATTTAATAAATGGACACACTTGATTGTTTTAAATATATCTATCAGATATATTACTGAAAGAATCACTTAACTTGTGTATAAGCACACATAAAGTTGTCTGATAGAAGATTACGTATTAATTTCCTTCGTTAATTGGATTAAAAAACTTGCCAGATATACGAAATCTCAGAAACAAACGCTCATCCTTTATGGATTTATACGCTATTCAGTAATGAGAATTTAGGGCAAAAAACTTTATTTTCCCGGAACACAATCACTACTAATTGTAATTAAATTACAAAAAATTTTATAGCAATTTGTTATAATATAGAAAATGTTTAAATTTGTTGGTTTAAATGTTGTAATTTAAAAAACACGTCGCCACTTTTACGATCTCATTGTTTAAAGTTAATAAAAAGAATTAAGCATATAGATTTTTTAGTTTGTTTAATAAAACTATTGAAATAAAAGAAAATGTGTGCCGTACACACAGTTGTTAGAAGCTTTGTTTATCCATAAAAAATGTACGTATATAAGAAAGTAAATATTCTTCCAATTGATTTATGTTATTGTTTTAAATGTAGATTAAACATGAAAATGTAATTTTATGTGAAAGTATTTATAAAAAGTTTATACCAAATGTTGGACACGTAACGACGTCGTTTATTTATTTATAGCAATTAAGCTGTAAGATGTTGACACTTTAAAAAAGTTGTTTAATAAAAAGATAAATGCTTAAACGTTCAAACTTTAATTGACGGTGCCAGCGCTAGCATCAAGGCAACCTAAGCAGCCACCTAGGGCGCAACTCATGAATGGGCGCAACGGGCCGGTTGCGAATATTCCTAATTTTCCGACCTCTGAAATAAAATAGTACAACAGTTGTGTTTGACATTTGAGAGAACTGCCAAATGGGCACTTGATGTTTAGCCTTTCGGCGCTGGCGCTGGAAATTTTCGCGAGATTGCGAGTTGTGCTGCTAAGTTGTACACACAGAACATATGCTGTAAATTTTGTTATTAAATTTCCATAAAAAAATACGTCAATTCTGCAAAATTCCGGATATAGAGACTGGAAGAACATTGGATCAATTATGCTTTCACATGAAAGAAATAGCCACCATTTGGAGTGTTATCATTCCTGGAGAGACCTGAATTTGCATTTACCTAAAAGTCAACCATTGATAATATTAACTAACAAAATATGTTACAAGAGGAACAATATTGGCGTTAAATACTGGAATGTTTAAGGACTTTAACCAGACTACTTGGCACCCAAAACCTGGCATTTCGTGGAACAAATGACAAACTGTATAATAGCAATAATGAAAACTTCCTAATGTTTATTGAATATTTAGTCATGTTCGACCCAATAATTAATGAATATTTGCGTGAAGTCAACACGCAAGAAACACTGGTTTATTACTTGGGAAAGGAAATTCAAAATGAGTTTATTCAAATCCAGGCGGAAGCTATAAAAAATAGAGTTTCAGATGACAGTGATTGCACGATTTGTCTAAAACTGTAATTGATCAGCTTACAAAAATGGAATTACCAATTGAAAACTGTCGTGCCCAGGAGTATGATAATGGCAGTAATATGAAAGAGAAAGAAGCCTTCTTTATTCCTTGCAGTGCACATTCTTTGAATGTAGTAGTCAATGATTCTTCTAAGTGCTGCCTTGATGCAACTGATCTTTTTGGATTAGTTCAACAAATTTAGAACTTTTTTTTCCATCTATCCACCGCTGGCCAGTTTCATTCAATCAAATTTTGAATTTCATTGATGATCTAACTTTAAATACTCCCATCAGGAAATACCGCCAGAATTGAAGCAAAGGCTAATGAAACAAAGGCTGATTGAATTTGTAAATACTCTGGTTACATGGTACAATATCTTGTTTGAATTAAATATTGCAAGTAAAGTACTTTAAGAAAAGAATGCTGATATAAATTCATCAACAAAACAATTAGAAATAACTAAGAAGTACCTTATACGATGCAAACGTGATAAAGGATTTGAGCAGGTTTTAGTTGATGTTGTTGAGATAGGAACAGAACTAGAAGCAGAGCCAAAATTTGACACAAAAGTTCGTAGGAGGTGTCTGAAGCGGCAGTTTCAATCTGAAGCTGTAGACGATGCACCTCAAGATCCTAAACAAAAATTTAAAGTAGGTTACAACTATCCTGTGTTGGACATGAGTTTACAAACAATGGAAGAAAGGTTTGAACAAGTAGAACAATATAATGCTCTCTTTGGATTCTTGTATGATATATACACTACTAATCAAAAACGGCTGCAGACTTACTCCTCGACTGCAAAAAAATTGAAGAGGCCATGACGTAGAATACCACTAAAGATATTGATACCAATGATCTCTGTAATGAACTGTATGCAGTGGCTCGAAGACTTACAAGATCTATTCCGCCAGTGAAAGTATTAACATTTATAATACAAAAAAAGTTGTTTGTGTGAGTTCAACAATGTCACAAAATAGATTGGTGGACTTGGGGACAACAATTTCAGTTGAAAGTGACACAGCTTTAAACCTAGATTTGAGAGAATTAGTAAAAGAATTTGCAAAAAAAAGGCAAGAAAAATTTTTAGAAGTTTTGTTTGTGTGTTAATAAATTTATAAGTTTGTTTCTAATATTTTCTTAATTTGGTTTTTTTTTCTGAAAAAACATACATATACCACACATTTCAGACCATTTTTTTAATGAAGGGGTATGCACAATGTCTTTGCCTAGGACACTTATTAACTTTGCGCCGGCCTTGTTGACAAGTGCAATTCTCGAGCTCAACTCTAATGAAAGGTACAAGTGTGGTAATATGCATTTGGGATAAACAGATCATGATTTTTGTTAGACTTTAGATATTAATCATAGTCTTAAGACATTCTTATGTACAGGATTCGATTATAATAGAGTTCACATGTAAGGCGTAGGAAGTGAGGTTCTTTCCTAATTTCGGCGGGGGGTGTAACCTTTGTCTAATAAAATATCGATCTACTATTTGCTAGAAAGAAATTAGCAAAGGCGTTTAAATGCCTTGGATTTTCTCGGTTTGAGGTAAACAGGTACACTTGACATTGTTTTTTCTCTAATAATTAATTGATATAATTCACATGGATGTCAAGGACAAAATAGATTTATAAATTAACGACATTTTGAGCTGTAAATACTTTAATTAAACTTAAATTCAGTTTATATTTTTGCAGTAGGAGTAGGTTTTTATTATTTATTTTTGATGTTTTATAGCCCGTACGAATTTCTATGACTATTTTTATCTGCTTATTCTCCAGAACCTGTTTTTCCACAGGTTCTGTATGCACATGTAACATGTCAAAAACAAGAGTATCGTATAATTGAACCTGGAGAAAAATCCAAATTCTGATCTGTTAATCGTCTAGATTTCAATCCCTGAAATACTATGTAAAAAACTTAGTTGAAAGAGCTGGACTTAATTTTGGGTATCTCTTTACGGCAATAGTACCGTTTGCTATTAAATCAGTGTTTGCTTATGATACGAGGATGTTTTTTAATTTTGCATGTAGCTTTAACAAGAAGCAATAGTTTAAATTTTAGTCCTTTATTGCTTGTTAAAGTACTTGCCACCTTTTTCATTCGCTCAAACCAGTTGTTAAAGCACTTATTTCACTCTTCAATGGGTATGCTCGAAATGGTCATATGAAAAGCATCGACTCAGGTGATTGAAATCGTTTAGCATGCAGTGCATTATTGATGGCGGGAAATGTAAAAAATGGTTGAGACTTAAGGGCTGTACGGAGGATGATAAAGCAATTCGATGTTTTGTTGCTCCAAAAATTCAAATATTTGGCGAGGAGTGTGAGCACTCGCATTGTCATGATGAAGGATGATCCGACGCTGTGGCTTATTTTTCGCAGCTGAGAAATGATTTTTGGCAAATAAGCGGTTGTGTACTAATCAACAGTTACCGCCGTTTGATTTTCTAAAGGAATTGTAGCCACGTGTCCGGATTTTGTTAGAAAAGTTGCAATCCTCTTTTTCGACACACTGCGGATACGAATGCCTTTGGTTGGTATCTCCTCATCTTGAAACACCCAAACAGTAGACTGACGTTTATTCTCGGGTTCATAAAATAAATCCCAGACTCGTCACCATTGAAGATACTGTACACATTTTTGGAGCGACCTCTGTTGAAACGATTCAGTGTTCTTCGGCACCAACTGATACGACCCACCATTTATTCCTCGGTCAACAAATGTGGGATCCAACGAGAAACTAATTTTTTCACGCCCAACTCATCATGTAAAATCTTTTGGATTGAGGTCTTAGAAATGCACAAGGAACTCTAGGTAAGTTACATGATGATCTTCGCGCACAGCATTAATGTTTTTTTTGGGTGGCCGCTGATTTCGATGAACCTGGCCTGGGATTATCGCTGAGATTTGTGCGTCCACGTTTGCATTTAGAAAACCATAGAGAAATTGTGGCTTGGTATGGTGCTGCATTACCAAAAACAGCAACTAACTCGGTAATATATTGTTGTTGCGATAAACTTCTTCGAAGCTTGTAAAAAATTATACCTCGGAAATACTCTTGATTCAATTCCATGTTTCTGAACGCCTTACTAACTTTAAAAATTCATTGTGGCTAAACCACTTCTTGGGTCAATGTAATGTTGAGGTTAATTTCTAAACCATATGTTTTGTTACTTGTGCCCTCTATGTGGCTATATACAAAATTAAAATTACATCCCTCGAAACAATGCAAGACATCAGAAATTACAGGCCACTTTGATTATTTAAGCTAATGGGGGCGTTATTTAAGGTAATTGGGGTTACATTGAATTATTGTTATTAAGAGAGCTGCCTTAAATGTTGTATGACATGATTTTTCACAAACTTCAATTTCTATTAAACAATAAGTCCTCAAAACATTGTTCTCTAATTTTAGTGACGGAAGATAAAAACTATCGTTTCTGATTTCATTTCGTCTATTTCTTTACAAGTTTTGTGTAAGCCATTTGGTTTTTGATTTTGGACTATTTAATTCGAATTTTATAAAAAACGCGAAAATTTTTGATCATCTTTTGTTTTTAGTAAAAACGTTTCGTGATTCTTTTGTTACAAATTGTACCAACAGTTTTACCGAAAGCCTGTTTTGATTTTCTTCATAAAAACAAACATCACATAATTATGCTTTCTTAACTTTCAAGTTGTAGCATGAGTATAAGTATTTAAATAAGTTTTCTATAAAATCTCGAATTGTCGAATAATGCTACGGTTTAAAAGAATAAATTCAAAATGTCCTCGATCTCTTATCTAGATACTATATTAAATGTATGTAGGCGTTCTATTTGAAATAGCCGTTAGACTATAACCTTGACCATTCTTAAAAGATTACATCTAAATTATAGATTTTCACAATTTAGTTCTTTTCTTAATTTTATAAAAGGTATAGAAAATTTTCGCGTGAATTTATTTACATAAGCTCAAACTATATAATATATTAATTTGATATTAGAATAAGAAGCTTGTAATCAGTGGCGGGTCGTGAAGGGGAGAGCTTTTTTGGGAGAGGTTAAATGCTTTTATGATTGAAAAGGGATATTTCACATAGTGTTAATACACAAATATAATACTAAACATTTCTTAAGTTATCTAAAGTGTTGTATTACAACAGAATGATATGCTACATAAATGCAGCCACTCGGACTCGCCTTCTTCATGTAACTGGTGTGGTGTGCTATTGTTCGATCGCTGGATTAAACAGATACTACAAACCATTAGAATCGGGGGCTAGCTGCTAACGTACGTACAGTTTGACATATGTTTTATTATTTGCGATGAAAACATACCATACTTCAAGGTTGCGTATAGTGTTATTAAATAGAATACATTAGTGGCAATCCAAAATTTATGTATTAACTTTGTTGCTGATATAAACTTATATTTTGAAATTACATGGCTGAGTAGAAAATATTTGTATACTATTAGTATAATTGCACTAATAACTGGTTCACTACATTTTTCATGATTATTTATAAAATTATTATTTATTATTAATGATATAACTGGTTGAAGACGAGGCTGAGCCTCTTATGACGAGCCGCCACTGCTTGTAATCAATATAAATGTTCAATTTGTTTTTATTGCACAATTCGAATTTCGCTCAAATGCAGATGGTTGAATGCTCATCGAAACCAATTTTTTTTATAAATTTCTTAAACTTGGAGTTTTAACTGTGTTTCATTATTAATTTTTCTAGAATTTGGTACTATTCTCTTGATTATATATTTTTTTCAATAATTTTGTTTCTAATTTAAGATGTTTCGATGTTTGCGGTTACATTTCAAACGAAACAGGTCTAATAAAATTAACGATTGTTTTTGATCGATAACAAGGTTTTCTCATTAATGTTGTAATAAAACTATTTTCTTGTTTTTACTACCGGTTTCGGCTTTTGGCCATCGTCAGGTGAAACTGCAAAAGTATTACATTAATTTGCACAGTACAAGAAATAAACAAATAAAATAATGACATATCATTGTTGTTAGGTTATGTTAACATCTGTAATCTATTGCTTAATTTGTTAGTTTTGCAGTTGTTGTGTTTGATTTTGTTGGTCTGTATACGTTTTTTGCACATTGTATGTTTTCTTATTAATAATAATAATAATATTGGCATTTCAAAAACAAAATACAAAATTCATTTCAACTAATTCTAAAATACAATATTTACAATTAACATCAATTGACATCCTTAACATCTAACACTAATTAAACC
>WYDF02031363.1:0-12799 GCA_009867245.2 Adranes taylori
TCTAAGTACAAAAATTATTGGTTACTTTTAAATAACAGTTTCAACTACTACTATAGAACAAACATGTTAAAACAACCACAAAATTATTAGGAGAACGCAAAAAACAAATTTATTCCACAAGGTCATTTCATTTACTATGAAATATTAGACTGGACTTTATTTAATAACTTGCATGTTAAATATAGGCTTGGCTCAGACGGTATAATATATTTAATAAGGCTTTTTCGTTATTTGAATATTAGACGAAAATAGCGCAAATTTCTCTAAATTACAAGATACGAATAATGTGTCTCTGCATAAGTTTTTTTTTATATAAAAAACCTTCAATTAGCTAAGCATGAAATGGATCATATTGTAACGAAAAAAAAGTCGTTTACATATTGTAACGTGGAGATTTGTCCAGTTCCTGTAAGTTTGAGATTAGAATGATCGAACATGCAATACTTATAAAAGATTCAAGAAATTCAGGACGCATAGATCATGTGAAGTGTTGTTAACAGTAAACATGTTGTATGCTACTTGAAAGCCCGACAAGTAGTAATTAACATTTAGAGAATCATTCAAGCTTCTATTTATGAAATAAAATGTAGCGTGAATACATTTTAAGAGCATCTTAATTCGTTCAGAATTACAGTGTAGAAATAGATTAAGTTCCGACGGAACTAGATTGTTTCCGAAGTGTTTAGCGTTCAAATTATCAGAAGAAATGAATATTTAGGAGGTGTGGCTTATAGAAAGTCAAGGGCGGGTAATAACATTAAATTGTGTATATGATGTGTTAACACTACCCGCGGACTCAGTAATCGGTAGCAAAAGCGCTTTTTAATTGGTAATTGATTGATAATAAATGAATGGACACTGTGTGGGGTTTATTGGTATAGGTACCAGAAGCACATCTGATTTAATTGACCTCAATTACGATCAAAGGTAATTAACCTGACAGCAGTACAGCCAGTATACAGCAGTATAGTACCTATAGTGGAATTTATTGACTAAATATATTTTACCAGAAGAGGGGAATAGCGAAGATTGTAAATTATCTACAAATTAATAATGACAAAAAATATGCATATCGATAAGTGGAAGAGGATAAGTATGTATAAAAACTATGCCCAGTTCTAGTAGAGGGATAGTAAATTCGGGCTTCCGCCAAACGTCGTAATGTCCAACTATGTAGCGAAATAATAATTCGGAATTAAGTAATATTAGAATAATAATTAAATAAAAAATAAAGTGTGATCATAAATTTATTAAGTATTTTATTATGCATTCGTCTAATGTGACGCCGTACTTAGCAGTAATATTTTTGGGACTAATTCAGATAAATTAAGTTGAGTATAATTTTGATAAATAAAGTAACGTCGAGGTCAATTAGTAACAAGTTCGTTGATCAAGGTAAAGCTAGAACAAGTATAAATAAATAAATAAGATAATGGTGTGTTACTTTAAAATAATAAATAAATAGTTTGTGTACAGCGGCAAAATCTGTAAGTAACTAGTTTAACATTTCTTTAATGTAACTTAACAAATCATAAAGTCACTTTTATTCAATTAAGTTGATTTATTTTATTAATTGCAAAGCGTGATTATTTTATTTTACGAATGGAAATGAATGAGCATGTCATTGGATTGCTTAATAACTGTTTTATTAAGCAATCCAATGAAAGTTTAATAACTGTTTTATTTCTGGCTAACGACTAACGCTAACGCTAAGGATTGACGCTAAGGCTTAACAGTGGTATATGACTTTTACCTATTATTTATATTCTTTAAACTTTTAAGAATCTTTACGAATCACCTATAATAATTGTTTTCTTATAGCCGCACATAATTTATGAATGTAGTGTTATTTATACTTCCTCTTTAAAATCAATTTATTGATTATAATATTAATAACCTATTCAAATATTGTAACTATGTTAAACTATCGCGAACTTGTCATTCTTTCTCTTGTCCATACAGCTGTAATGAGTCAGTATTTATGCAAACATTAATTTGAATGACGTACTGTTGGAGGTAAGATTTTTTAATAATAATAAATAACATTAGACGCAACATAAATAAATTTCTGACATTCAACGGAAATGACCACATGCAGAAAAATGACAAATTTACAAATAAATTGAAAGCTACGATCAATAAATAATTCAATATTAATTCAATAGTTCGTGATATCAGAGAGGCTCTATTTGCCCTCAGTGTTTTATCGTATACATGTAAAAATAGGAATTTGGACGTCCACGTGTCCTTCATCGATTATGAGAAAGCATTCGATCGGGTGCAACATAATAAACTTTAGAAAGAGTGGGATATCTGTCTAATTACTAACTTATATTGGCAGCAGACTGCTTAGATTAAAATCTGCTAGGTGTTGTGACAGAGGGATGTACATTATCCCCACTGGTATTTAGTCCCAAGTCATTTTTGATGAATTAGTTAAATTAAAATTGTATTTCTTTATTTAGTTTTATTATTTTGCTAGCGGTAACAATTATTTAAAGTAGACGTTCAAAAACTTTCATTTTTAAATTTTATTGCATTTCTACCTGACGATGCGATAAGCGAAACCAGTAGCAAAATAATAAAAATAAATAAGGAAGTACAATTTTTATTTAACTATTAAATCGAACCTTTTTATGAATCAACCAACATTAATATTTTCGATGAGGCAACGCAATGCTTTTCGAATGGAATTGCCATTTATGGAAAACGTCTGTCTAATATCCAACATGTTGACGATGCAATTCAAATTTCAAATATCGAGAAATTTCAAATTTCAAATAGCTGCGCCAAAAGCAAATCAATGATTGCTAGTAAGATTTATAAGGATGTAATACTGGCAATTAATGAATGGTCGAACTGTGGAGCAAGTGAAACATTTTAAATGCCTGGGTACTCTAGTTAATGTTAAAGCTGATCAGAGTCAAGAAATTGTTTGCCACAACAAACTCATACAAAGATGCAATATATTTTAGTATCCACTAACTTTATTTAAGGACAAAATTATAAAAAGTTTGCAAACCTTTGGAGGATGCTTCGAATAGCATCGACTGTTGCAGAATATTCTGCAGGAAGATAGAGTATTGGCAGACAGGCCCACTCTTGACTCAAAAATCTGCGCGAATGGTGGTACAATTTTCATAGATCTAATCGATTCAGAGATTACGTATCAAAAGTGAAAAAGTGATGATAGCTAGAATAATCGCCAATTTTCCTAGAATTGGCGATCATAAGAACGCGCGTCACTTTTGATTAATATTGATAAAACACAATTATTGGAATGCAAGCTACTGCTCAAATGAAAGAAAAAAATTATTTTAAAATTCTTGTTCATCTGTATTCTGAAAGTATTACAAAATCTCTAGATCAGTGATATCAAACTCAAATAGCTTTGAGGGCTAAATGCGCAATGTGAAACCATCCGACTGGTATAATAACGTGTCTCTAAAATTAGATACGTATTCTTTGATTTCATGATGGAATATGAACAGAATGATGGACTGTTCACACCGGACCCGGTGGTAGAACCGAGCACTGCCATAATTTACGTGAACGTGAAGTCACTTTTCGGGAAGCGATGAATACAATATTAGACATCTTAAGTAGGGCTATGAAAGCAAGAACAAGCAAGATTGATCTTCTTTCTTCTTAAGGTACCCTATCCATCTAATGAAAGTTGGCGACAATTCTAGCATATTCGTCACGGTCCTGCGCGGCTCTGAAGAGTGCATTGGCATCAAGACCAGTCCAATCTCTTATGTTGTTGAGCCAAGCATATTTGTTCCTTCCGATGGCACGTTTTCCCAAGAATTGGTACTTGGTATTTCTGGCTATGTGGTCCAAGCAAGCCGCTTTTTCTTCTTTTAATGATATGCAACATGTCTCTCTCTCTATCCCCATACGTCTTAGGGCTTCAGCGTTAGTTATATGGTCTGTCCACGAGATTTTTAATAGTCTTCTAAACAGCCACATTCTCCACACCATAGAGCAGCACTAAGTATGCGTAGCCTTTTATAAAACGATAATGTAAGCGCAAATTAAGGCTTTGATTGCCCAATGGGGTTCGCATATTTGGAAATTATGTACTAGATTGTTCAATTATGCTCCGTATCTTTGCATCTGGATCCAAGTCTTCAGTTATCCAGCGGCCGAGATACCTGAACTTAGAAACCTGTTGAATCTGTTTGCCATTCACCGATATGTTCAAATGTGAAGTCGTTCTCTTTCAGCTGATATTCAATCGATAAGGCGTTGCAGTGACTCCTGGCTTTCCGCAATGATAACCGTGTCATCTGCATAACGAAGGTTGCTGACAGGATGATCATTAATTTTTATACCGTCGTCCGTGTCATTTAGGGCACTCTCCAAAACGGACTCTGAATAAAAATTAAAGAGCAGCGGCGGCAAGATGCATCCTTCCCTTACACTTTTTCAATCGGTAAACTTTCTGTTATTTCGTTTCTGTTTATTTCCGTTGTTATTTCATTTCATTTATATATAACATTTTTATTAAAGCAAGATCTTTATCATCCACCATTCTCTCTTATAGGAAGCCTTTTAATTCTGGATGTTTGACACTCTTAAAGGCCAGAGAAAGGCAGACGTCCTTTCTCTGATCTCGACAATTTTGAAATAGGACGCTCAGGAGTAAGAGTGCTTCTCATGTACCAAACCCCTGGCTAAATCCAAACTGTGTTGGGCAGATTTCTTTTTCGCATCTACTATATATTCTCCTGTGGATTATTTTCATGAAGAGCTTTAAGACCTGGCCCATTAAACTGATTAATCGAAACTGATTGCACTGATTAGTATTTGGCTTTTTTGGAATAGGCGCAAAGATTGAGTGAAGCTAGATTGAGTGAAGATTGAGTTTGACCTGACTCGTATATATCATTGAACAGTTGCATTCCTTGTTTTATAACATTTCGGACTTCCGAACCCAGTATTTTAGGGGCCGTAGCAACCGGACAAGTACTTATAAAAGTTCTTTGACTGTTTTCACTAAATAGTCGCTGGGTATGCTCTTTCCAGTGATTTAATAGATCATTAGGATCAACGATAACATTATTATTATCATTGGTGATGTTGTTTATTATGTAACGTTTTGTTCTACCTGTGGTTTGTTTTACCAATTCGTGGATATTGAAATGGTCATATTTTTCTTCTATTTCCTCTATTTCTGTGCACCTTTTTTGCAGCCACTGTTCCTTAGCTTTAAGTATCTCCCTCCTGATTTGTTTGTCAATCTTTTTGTACTTGTTTTGATCTACATTCTTATATGTGCTACGTTCAGCCATTAGCGACATTATCTCGTCAGTCATCCATTTCCTCTTCTTATTAGTACGTGATCCAATTTTATCGTTTGTATTGATGACTATCGCGTTTCTTACATTGCTCTATTGACAGCGGCCGGATGTTCAGATGAGTTTCTTATGTTAGCGACGGCTTCATTTATTTTTTCCCTTGCCTTCGTTCTTATCTCCTCTTTTTTTAAGTTATTTATGTCAGTTTTCTTCTTAGATGTTCGTCTCAGTTTCTTCAGTCTTATTTTTAGTGGTCCCATTATTGGATTGTGATCTGAACCAATGTCAATACCAGAGCATGTTTTAACTCCATGCAATCCATTTCTATATCACTGTCTAATAAGTAAGAAGTCTATTTGGTTTCTCATGAGATTGCCAAGAGTATAGCCTTCTTGGGGTGAGCTTAAACCATGTGCTTACGACAATCAATTTCTCTTCCTGGCAAGATTGTACTAAACTATCGTCTCTTTCGTTACGGTCCCCCAAGCCAAAATCACCGACTACGTTTTCTACTCGACCCTGGCCAATCTTGTCATTAAAGTCGCCCATTATAATCAGAACTTCGTTCTTCTTGACCAAATTCAGCAGCTCTTTGATCTCTTTGTAAAGCTGTTTTATTTCGTTGTCCGGTTTGTCTGTCGTTGGAGCATAATTTTGTATGATATTAAGATCCTTGGGATCAGCTTTTAATTGTAGAAAGATAGTCATATCTGAATAAGCCACAAAGTTCTTTACGGTGTTGCTGATTTTCTTTTCTACTATGAATCCAACCCTGTTGTAGTGGTTAGATTGTTTCCAGAGTAGTAGAATGTTGCTTTTTGAGTTCTACATTGGCAAGAGTTAGGCCATCTGATTTCATTGAGGCCCATTATATCTATTTTCTAACATTCCATTTCTTGAATTAGGTTATCTAGCTTACCGGCAGCATATAAACTTTTCACATTCCAAGTAACTGATTTAAGTTTTGAGGATGTTGCCACTTTCGGGTGGGTCCTAGCATTTTTCTTCGCGACGCTTCATAGCACCCCTTAGCTATTGCTTTTTGTACTTCTACCATAATTGTCTTTCTTAGAAATCTTAGTGCAGTAGTTTTCCATGGCTTTCTCTATCGCTGTATAAGCGCCGTTTCAACATTTGCTTCTGCACAGTATTGAGAATGCAAGCTGTCCTAGCTCAGTGCTAGTTTTGGTCCGCACCGGGTATTTAATTTCCCCGATACCACTCATATCTGGGAGGCGTTCTCCTGACCGGCACCTGGGGAGGCGCCTAATGGAGGACTAGCAACCTCACACACGCGAAATTGATAGCCATCATAAAATATATTAACATAGATATAAATAAATTTAAAACATGTTGTTAAGTTTTCGTGCGGTTAAGAATTCGATTTAGTTATTCATTAACGGTTTCCCTGTATTCCTAGTTGGTTAATTGCCTCCATCGTCCAGATTTAAAGTCCACAAACAACATAGGTGTTATATTCCTGAATTTTTTTCAAGAATTTGTTGTAAAACAAAGATTTGTTCTATGGTGGAGCGTCCAGGTCTAAAGTCCGTTTGATATTCACCAAGACATTTTTCTGAGTATGGTTTTAGCCTCTCATTCAGGACAATGGATTAGATTTTGTAACAAGTATTAAATAGGGTTATTCCACTGTAGTTTTGACACTCCAGCTGGCTTCCTCTCTTGTGTATTAGGCATATCAATCCCAAACTCCATTCTTCCGGCATCTCCTCTTCTGACCAATTTTGCCAATAATTTTATGGATTATTTGGATTAAAACCTCTCCACCATGTTTGAACAGTTCAACAGTAAGACCGTCACTACCTAAAGGCTTGTTGTTTTTTAGTCTTTTTATGACTGCCCTTATATCCTCAATTGCTGGGGGTTTTATATGTTCTGTATTAACAGGTGTCAGATCTATATTTTCTATGCCTTATGGATTTCCCACCAATTACTGGAAATGCTCTACCTACCTGCTGAAAATGTCTTCCTTATTAGATATTATATTGCTATCGTTGTCCTTACTCATGTTTGAATCCCTTCTATATGTTGCTACCTTCTCGATAGAATTTCCTAGTATCATTAAGTTTTAAGTTATTATCTAGTTGTTCTAATAGTCTAATTTTGTGTTCCCCCCTTTTTTCTTTTATGTAGTAGTTTTTCATTCCTTCTCAGATCCTTATATTTATCGATTGATGCTCTTGTTCCGCGTATGGTCTTATATGACTCGTTTTTCTTGGCTGTTACCTTCTTACATTCCTCATCGAACTAATCATTTCTTTTGTGGTATTAACAATACCTACGACTGATTCTGCTGAAGTCTTCAGCGATTCTTTGCAATTACGCCACATTTCGGGGTTTGATTGATCTCTGTTAAATTTTTGCTGTAGTCTCTTACGCAAATGTGATTGAAAACTATTTCAATTTCGTCGTCCTTAAGTAAGTGGGTGTTGTATTTCGTTGCTCTAGTACTTTTGGCCTTCTTGGCATTCGATATTCTGGAACGCATTGTCACTCCTACCATATACTGGTCCGAATCGATGTTTACGCCTCGCTAGCTTTTAACGTTCATTAGGTCAGTAAAATATCTTCTATCTATTAAGATCTGATCAATTTGGTTCTTCGTGGCCCCATCTGGGGAGATCAAAGTGATTTTATGAATATTTCGATGTGGGTAGTGCATATTTTTGGATTCTGCTAGATTAATTAATCTGAGTTCGGTATCGTTGAAGGATACCGTTTCCAGTCCAACGTATTTCTTGTATTACTGCAATATTGATTTTATAGCATTGTAGCTGATCCCGCAGCAATTTCAGTGCAGCGTTCTACATAGGGTTCGGACATTCCAGGTACACAACTTTAAATCACTATCCTTTGTTCGTCGCCTATGTCGTAATCGAGTTACCAACTCGGTTTTCCACGTTGTGATTTCGTAACAGTTTTACTTAACTAACTATAGTTAAATGCTTATTTCTACTTTTCATATAAATTAGATTAACTTAATAAAAAATATATTTAAAAGTTATCAATTTGTAGTACCTACACTTCAATTTATAGTAGGTATCCAACAATATTCTGACCGGTTTCGCCTGTACCTAACCATCATATAAGTACAGTGTATTTTAATATATGTAGAACTGTATATGAAGGGACAATGATGATTTGACTACATAAAACATGTAAATTGATAACAAATTAAGAAATTTAACTTGACATTTAATAACTAATAACAATAATTAATTAGTGATAATAATAAAAATGAATAAAAAATTGATATAATAAAATTGACCTCGCAGTCTGTTTCCGCAGATTATTAAAAGGCCACTACTTTTATCGTACCACTACCAAACATACGAAATGTTTAATTTGTCTCGGGGCACCATAAAATGTCCATAATATTCTCGACTTTATATTGAATTGTTTCTTTGGTTATTGTTTTGTTCAAAAGAGTGTTTTAGGACTATTAGACTTTATACTTGATGTATTGCTTAAATTTTGGTTCATGAACAATGACATTTATTAGTTCTTACATTTTTCTTATGAACGTAGAATTTATTAATTGCAACCATAATTAATTTCAAAAATTAATTAATTTCAACCATTTAAATTATCTGAAATGTTTTCGTTGATTGGTAAAAGATATAATTTTGTAATTGGTCGTTGAACTATACCACGAGCTATTTTCACTCTCGCCACTCAGACAAAACCATCATTGCCTGGGTGCACTTTGATTATGTACACGTGCACGAATCCAATTACCTGAACTCATAGTGTTTTCTTTGATGAGGACTAATTCTCCTACTTGGATGTTTTATTGCTGTGCGTCCACTTATATCTCTGATGCAAATATGTGAGACACGCTTTATTCCATCTTTTCCAAAAATCCTGTAGCTTGTTGTATGCCAGTTAACTCATTTAAGTCTAGTCATGGTATGAGTATTAAAGCTTCACCAATTAGGAAATGTGCTGGTTTAAGGATTTCATGGTCGGATGGGTGTTCGTAAACTGTTAATATGGGACTGAAATTAACAGAACTGTCAATTTGAGTGATAAAAGTGTTCCTTCACTTACTGAATAATCCATTATCCCTGATCTATTTTCGTCTTTCTTAAAGAACATGTTGAGTTTTTTCTAATGTGTATTTGCTCCCTTGAATGTTGTTACGTTGTCTAAATATTTGTTGTGACATTGTTCTCTCCTAGAAATAAATCTTTTCAATGCGCTGATAAAATTATATAAGGATAAACTAGATACTGTTTCTAAATGAATTGCTTTTGTGGTCAAGAATTATTTAGAAGTGTACTGTAGATATCTAATGATGCCTAGATAATAGGCGAAACCGGTAATGAAATGTAAGGAAGTAAAATGATATATTTAATTTTTTTTAAAGAAGGTGGCAACCATATTACATTTCTTATTAGCGTCCAAAAAGACCGTGTTATTAATAACGTCATATATTTATAGTTTAATACGATTTCTAAAACTATTGACCGTGTATGTATGCTGAAAAGATACTTGCTATTTTTGCAGCATACGTGTGTGTCTATCATACTGGAAGTCCGTTCATCCGTATTACGTTTTCCACATTATTTAGTCTTTTCGTGCGGATGGGTTGTATATACAAGTGTACGTACAATGTACAGATCCGTATAAATATAAAAATAATTAGTAATTCAAAATGAGCACATACCAACGGCTACTCCAATGAATCTATCAGATGAAATGTTTTACCGGTATTCAAAGATATTTCATGTAAGCACCCTTTGTGACATGGCAGGCGTGATAAATAATATTTCCAATCCTTTCAATACCAGGGCTAGCATAAAGTAGTGAGCGGCGTTCCAGTTACAATGTGGAGCGCGGCATTGAGTTACGCGACTTATCAGCGCTACAAAGTAACCGTACCAGGTACCAGCGAAAGGCATTTTTGCACATGGATATAATGGACCATTTATATCCATAAGCAAATAATAATTGAAGTAATGGTTCACTATCGCCATCTGTAATCTGATAGCCAACTTAAATAGAAACAAGTAAAAAACGAACAGTTTATGTGCCTCAGTTTTGCATTTCTGTATTCTTGAACATATTCTTCTACATTGCTCAGAAATATTATTAATACTTTTCATCGCTTGTTTAATTTTTTAAACTATTGTATTCTCTTATTTTTTTATTGTGTGAAATTGTAAAGAAACATAGTACCATTGATGGCGTATGGAGCGGCAGGAGTTCAAGTTGCGTTGGGTCTATTGGTACAATTTGTCACGTTGGCCTGGTATTATTATCGTTACACTTTTAACTTGTACAGTTACTTGTGCAACTAGTTACATCTGCGACATGTCGCGCGTTGAAGCGCTACACAAAAAGAACTTTACAAAGTAGCGGTTACACGAGTAACGAAACATCACTAGCATAAAGGCGGCAACTCATTACACAGCACTTACCGAGTGACTTGACTTAGATTAAATTTGACAAGTACTTATGGAGATCACCCAACTTAAAGTCCATAACATAATTGACATATTGTTATCGGATTAATATATATTATGTCCATTAATTAACTTCGTAAGTAGTTCTCTAATATAATATAATTGACTAATGAAAAACACTTAATTAAGAAATAATGTAAATATAAATTGTAAATACAAATAATGTAAATGTAAATACAAACGCACCGCTTAATGCGAAAGAAATAATATTCAAATGATGCTGCTTAACATGGAATCTTTATACAGACATGCCGACTTACATAGGAAAATAATAGTTAAACGTGCCGCCCATACGTACGGAAGAAAAGTCAAAGGACACCGCTTATGTGATCTCAAGACGCTGCTGTTATAGGAAATACCGACAAGTGTCGAAAGCCTTTATCCTAGCCTTTATGTATGTGTATCTACACCGGCAGGATATTTCCGCATTTTGATATTTTTGCGAAAGCTATTGTTATGTTTATCTGAAAAATGAGGATGTGTTCAAGTTTCAAGTGGATATAACTGAAACTTGAACATATCCTCCTTTAATTGCCATAACACTCGAAGAGACTTTCTTACTTCTTTGTTCACAATTTGCTAACTTCTGAAATTAAATCTTTTTCTATCATCTCAATCAAATCTTTTTGCAACTTGATCGCTGAATTGATATCTGTAGCGTCTGATAAATAATATCATATCAAGAAAATTGGATGCTGAGCTTCTGGGTGATAATTATAATAATGTCGTGCGAATTTTGTTATTTATGCCTGTTTCATCAATAAACACATGTCTGTTGACGAAAACACAAGTCTGTGACGAAACATTTGCAATTCTTTGTCTGACAACGCAATTAGTTCGACAATTAGTTCCTCTTCTGTTTATTATGATTCCTTGTATTTTACCAAGCTCTGACTAATCATGCAAGACAATATTGAGAATAAAACAAATGACGTGATCTATAGTGCAAGTTGCATTTAAACAATATTGCCTCTTGCAGATGTATCTCTATATACATACATTATTTCATTTTCACAACATAATAATAATAATAATATTAATTGATCATTAATACAAATCAAATACTATACACATCTTTGTTCTTTCGTGTTATAACTATTTTGTGAAGCTTTCTGTTTATTGGTTGTTTAATTAACGACATTAGGATACAAAAATTCACACCTCAGACATTCTAGTAAGTTTATTCTATAGCAGTCATCTTATTTTTTCCCCAATCGCGAATACCTATTTTAGTAATAATTGCATTAGCTTACTTTTATAACAATCGCAGCTCACAGTTTCATCAGAGACGCGAACATACTATTTTAATGCAATAAATATTTCATCAGGACATTACATCATCTCCAGTTAAATGTGTTGTGCGTGTATTTTAAAATCATTTTAAATTCAATCTAGTTTGGAGTATTTCAAAGGCGATGCGAATAAAATCTCGCGAAGTAACTGTATTAATTTTTTACATATTTTTTATTTTTCTATTAAGCAGTGGTTATCAAACTTTATGTTGTGACGCCCCACTTTAAAGAAATCGAACCAGCGGTTTCTGATATTTTTAATGTGTACAGAACGAGTCATAAGAAACTAAATACTTTTAGATAAACAACGTCTTCAGTTGCAGACGAAATGACCATCTCAAAGTGACTTTTTTTTCGTTATTAATATACATTGAACTTGTCTCGTCCGATGACTGATTGATTGATAACTTAACCTAACATACTACTCTCACTTTGTAGATACTTTCTCACTTTGTTTTAATACTTGTTTTAATCTATTTACTTCAGATAAAAATTATAATTATAATCCCCTATCAGAATATATGTAACTATAATCCCCTAGTTACCACCGCCAAATAAATAAAACACTGGACTTAGGCATTGCTAGAGTTATGAGAACTTTACTGATTTGATTACACTAGGCTAGCCTAAATTTAATGAAAACATATTGGGAGAATAGATATCGTTGCAATGTCACAACCAGAAATTAATTATAATAGTTGTTCTTAATTAAGCA